>JAUKPP010291575.1:0-10160 GCA_032273245.1 Phyllaplysia taylori
TGAAAAATCCGAAAAATTGCGCTCCTGGGTCGGAAGTACTGGGGGACAGAAAGAGGCAGAGAGCAAATAAGGAAAGGTTGGGGATGGGGGTGGGGTGGGGGTAAATATTAAGGAGGAAGAGAGAGAGGGAGAGGAAAGAAAAGGGAGGGAGAGAGAGAGGAGTGGGAGGGGAGGGAGAGGGAGATGGAGGTAGAGCTCGGGGTGCAGGTTGCAAATTTTTAGTACAACTTTCATATCATTAAATGTTCATAACTTTTTGTACGTTCGGAGAACATGGGCTCTACTAGTATTTTCAAACATTCCTATAAGAGCTACGAGGTTATCATAGTCATAAAGTAGGGTACACAGAAAAGGTAGGGTACACAGAATCCTCCAAGAAATGTAACCATTTACTTTATAGTACAAATGATCACTAAGAGTCCTCAAAGACAACCCGTAGGAGATGTCTGAGTTGATATTCTGGTCATTCTCTACAGTGGGTCATTACAAACTTTATTTCGGTTTGGTTTTTAGTTTTTTTGTTCCTTGTGATGCTAAGACCATAAGGTCATTTTTAGATATGTGTTACTTCAACCCTGCCTGTCATGGCCAACCTGGACTGAGAGGGACGAATCCCAGGTAAAAACACAGATTGTCTGCTCGTAGAATGGAATTCTGGTCTTCCACGTTTTAGGCGAAGAACCTAACCATTACACCACAGACGCTGGTATTAATTTTATAATGTTGCCTATTTATGGAATGGATAAATAAAACCAAGAAGTTGAGTCTTCTTTTTTTTTCATTATATGCTTATTAGATATGACTGTTGTAGTTCTCATGATGCACCAGTCCTCCTGCAGTTTAGCTTTTTTTTTTCATAATGTTCACGATTATCTGATCTATATTTCTCTCAATCACCCAGGTAGATATTATGAGCTGTTGAATGCTAAAAAAATTTGCTTGATTTAATAACATGTTATTGTTATCATCAGAGAACACTTTTCTACTGCCCCAATGAAAAATTTGTGGCAACTGACCATGAAACTACAAATCCTACGACACAATAGTATTGTCATTATTGTCTATAATCATGTGGTTTTTATGGTTTAGTGCAGACTTGTTTTGAATTTGTTTAATTTATTTGCCATTATGATAATTCATAAGATAATTATCCTTTTTTTCTCTGTGTTTAGATGGTCCTAAGGATGTCACATTGGAGAGAAAGAACGCCAGTCCAGGGATGGAAGGAGTGTATGACCTGTGTCCATCTAACACTCCGGACATCACAATGGAATGTTCTGTAGGGATCGTCTATCCAGAAGCAAGTTTTACTCTCTCCATGCCTCCAACAGGAACACAGAATACTCTAACATGTACAAGAGACAACAACAAATGCTCGTACACTATTGTACCTGGTGAAGGAGGCAACCACAACTTTCAGTGTCAAACTACCAATAGTGCATTTGGAGATCTGAGTGGATCTAGTTCACTTGTCAACATATATGTCAGAGGTAAGAGGATAGATGAGCTGTTATTTCTCTTTCTCTCTCTCTCTCTCTCTCTTTCTCTCTCTCTCTCTCTCTCTACATAAACCATTATTTCTCTCTCCTTCCATCGCTCTCTCTCCTTCCCTCTCTCTCTTCCTCCCTCTCTCCCTTCTTCCCCCTCTCTCCCTTCTCCCCCCTCTGCCTCCCTCTCTCTCTCTCCTTCCCCCTCTCTCTGCCTCCCTCTCTCTCCCTCCCTTCTCTCTCCCTCTCCTCACTTCTCTCTCCCTCCTTCCCTCTCTCTCCCCTCCTTCCCTTTCTCTCTCCCTTTCTCCCTCCCTCTCTCTATTCCTCCTTCACCCTTCTCTCTCTCTCCCTCTTCCCTCTCTACCTCATTTCCTCTCTCTCTCTCCCTCCTCCCTCTCTCTCTTGTTCTCTATCTCTCTCTCCTTTCCTCTCTCTCTCTCTCTCTCCCTCTATATCTCCTTTCCTCTCTCTCTCCCTCTTCCCTCTCTCTCTCGTTCTCCATCTCTCTCTCCTTCCTCTCTCTCTTTCCCTCTCTATCTCCTTTCCTCTCTCTCTCTTCCTCTTCCCTCTCTCTCCCTCCTTCCCCACTCTCTCTCCTTCCCTCTCTCCCTCCCTCCTTCTTTATCACCCTCCATTCATCTCTGTCCCCTTCCCCCTCTCTCACTCTCCCTCCCTCCCTCCCTCCCTCCCCTTCTCTCCCTCTCTTTCTCTCTCTCCATCCATCCCTCTCTTTCTTTCTCTTTCTCTCTCTCTGTTTGTGTGGTGTGATTATTTGTGTGTATTTGAGTGAGACTGTTTTTGCATGAAAATGTTTATGCAGGTGAAAGTTGGGGCCACAGTGTGAAAAGATGTCTGTAGTAATTTTTGTACATAACATTACCATTGCCATTACTACTATTATGTGTAATTTATTCTTTCACAATGTTTTCTACACAGAGCACAGGTGTTAGCAGGTTTAATTTCAAGTTTATAGAGGTGCCAGCATCTGTGGCTGATTTAGCCGCCTGGTTGGCAGGGGCTCTGGTGTGATCTACACCTTGTACTTCCATCTAAGCGTTACCTTTGTCCTAATCTACTGCCTGGTGCCGAAATGACTTTAATGGTGTCATAAAACCTAAACAAATAAATTTAAAGATATTTTTAAAAACTATACAAACAGGTGCCCAACTACTTACCCAGATATTTGAATATTAAAGTCATTTGCTCAAACTCTGGGATGGCTAATAATCGTCTAGATGTTATCAAAGATTGTCAAGGGAAAAAGATGGAACACTCTTCTCTTTCGTCTACTGAAAATTGCTTCCCGGAAATGAGTGGCACCTCTAAACGGCGGATAACCTTTTGATGTAAACAAAGTGACGCTCTTCTCTTCCGTCTAACAGAAAAAGTGCCCCCAGTGCACACCGGCTCTCCAAGCGGCGGCCATTTTGCTTTGTTTGTTTACGCTTCGATCAGCTGATAAGGTTACCCAACACTAGGTGGCGCCACTTATTTCTGGGACACAATTTTTCCTTAGTGCGGGGGTCTTTACTCTTTTATGGTCTTAGATGCTGCGCCACTTATTTCTGGGACACAATTTTCCCTAAGTGTGGGGTCTTTACTCTTTTATGGTCTTAGACGTTGTCCCGAGGTAGGGGGTTTCAAGTTATGATTCATCTGTTTTAAACATTACACTTGACACATTATGTCACACAGGGTGGCTAGCAGTTGTTGAATTTGCTTTTACATCCCTTTCAAGATTGTAAGACCGAAGTTAATTTGAAGTTATTTATGTATAGAGGCACAAGCTTCTTTGGCTGTTTTAGCCTATGGTCCGATCATTTGCCTTTTTTTGTTCAGTTTAGGGATGTAGTAGCACGTGTCGTGTCACTTATCTTCCCAAACTGAAATTAAGGCAGAGTAGGAAGAGTTTAGAGGCTGACTGCTTCAACCTTGTCTGTCAGTGTCAGGGCCAACCCGCACTGAGACAGATATTGGTATATCCCAGCAGACGGGCAGACATTCTCAACCAAAAAAATAATCCTCAGGCCAGACTCGAACTCCAGTCAGAGAATCAAACCATTAGCCAGTCCAGAATTGGGACTCATCAGGATTTTTTTCTTCTTATGCCTAAGGGTGAAAAAATTTTGATCCTGAGAACTTCCAGGGATGCCAATTTTCCGCAAATTTACGGAATTCCGTCAACGCTGAATGCTCCGTCAGCCCCTTTTAACTTAAAATTATCCATGTTTCTACAGTATGTAAAGCAGATCATTAAATTTTTTTTCATTGATGGCGATGGACCGCGAAAAGTTCAGTAAGGATTTTTTGGTTGAGTTGGCATCCCAGAACTTCTTCAAATTGCATTATTCAGGAACACAAAATGTTCCAACAAGTTCAGAAGGCAACAATGACAACAAATGCACCTCATCGTGTTTACAATCTGAAGAGTTAAACCTTTATCAGGGATGATTATCCTCAAGATTTTGTCATTATTTTTTTTTCTATCAGGATTTGGTAATTATTTCTTCAAGCAAAAAATCCAAACTTTTATTTTTTTTCACAATAGTTTGACCACTAAACAGTTCATACATCTTCTTCTTGTCGAACACCATTTAGGCATTACACTTGACCGGCGCTGTGGTGTAGTGATTAGGCTCTTTTTCTTGCATGCGGAAGACCCCGGTTCGATCCCCGATAACGGACGATCTGGGGGTTTTTCTGCTGGGATTTTTTCCCTCTCAGCCCAGGTTGGCCCTGACAGGCAGGGTCAAAGTAGCCCGTCTCTTAAATGACCTTACAGTGTTGCAGGGGACGTAAAACTGGTAACCAAACCAAACAGCATTACACTTGAAGCCCAGACTGGACAATAAAATCAACAGTAGCTTTAAGCTCATTTAATGATCCATAGAACTTCTGGTGTCAGGGAATGGGGGTTGGATAAATAGTTTGAAATTAGTTGTTTATAGAGGCACTGGCTTCTTTGGCTGTTTTAGCCAAAGTGGCCCACATAGTTTCCCTTTAAATTAGAGTGAAGAAATCAAGGCATTGGTTCAGTACATGCTCAGCCATTTTATCAGCGAATCCACATTTGTATTTTGGAGATCTCACTAGCCTGAGAGTATGCATAATAGTATCTGCATTCAGTCTGTTGTGTCCTGTCCTGAGGCGAAAAATTGTCACCTGGTTAGTTTTCCAGTTAGTTATTTATAGAGTCGCCAGCCTTTTCGGCTGTTTTAGCCAATTGTCACCTGGTTCATACATGTGTCTTACATCCTTCTGATTCAGAACCCCCAGAGACAGCCCCTAAGCTGACAGTGAGCAGCGAACTCTTCACTGGCGTTGATGAGAACAACATTGTGACTTTGGTGGAAGAACAGAGCTACAGCATGGGGTGTCAAGTCCATGGCGGAGTACCGGAAGTGTTAGCTGGTGACGTGTCACTACTGTGTAACGATCTGAACATGACCAATGGAAGTTTTGTCCCCACGGTCAGCATGAACATGACAAATTGTACCTGTCGGGCGGAACATCCCAGCGGCTGTTATGACTTACACACTGAAGTTGTTCTGCTGGTTATTTGTAAGTAAATATGCGATTTAGAATTTCTTTTTTATTCTAAATGGTTTAGCATCTACTTTACGTTAGAAAGATAAGGCGAAGAAAAGGGAAAAGACAGAATGGTCGGAAAGCCTGATGGAAGAGATGAAGAAAGGAAGTGAAAGTAAAGAGGGGCAAGGGAGGAGAATGAAAGAAGTTATTTATTTATAGAGGCACCAGCTTCTTTGGCTGTTTTAGCCTATGAGTTTAGGCACAAGGAAAATTATAGTATATATGGCGTCGATAGCCTAGTGGTTAGGCTGCCGGACTTGTAATCAGAAGGTTGCGGGTTCAAATGCCAGCTCGGGCTCAACGTTGTGTCCTTGGGAAAGGCATTTTACGCGAATTTGACTCACTTCACCCAGGTGTAAATGGGTACCCGGCTATAGACAATGAACAATCTTGTCCGTATGTTAGTGTTTTTTAGCGCCTGTAAAATGACAGCTTGCACCGTATGTTTCCCAGGAAGTTGAGAAGGTTTCTAAGTGACTTGGTCTGCTGGGGGTAATAGGCCTAATTGATTGTAAAGCACATAGAGCTTGCTTTCAAGCGGAGACATGCGCTATATAAATGTAGTCATTATTATTATCATTATACTCAAACATTGTAAAGTTTTTCCCCTCAGATGTGCAAATCCGTGGTGTCAAATAGCACATTGCATGTTCAAATAACACATTAAGCCCCAAAATATATAAACTGATGTTGTCCGCGTCACAATCAAGCTCAAGTACACATATTGCAAACTCTAATGTAACAAAAGGAAATTTCAAATGCCACATAAAATGTACATAAGTTTATTTACATTTGAATTTGCTATTTGTACATTTACTTTTGCAAGTGATGTCACTATGGGAAAACTCCTATTAAATGTTTCAAGTTGCAATGTGGCATTTAGCTTCCTATGTGGCATTTGAATTGCTATGGGTTATTTGAAAAATTGCTCATTTGAAATTTTTTCTGAACTGCAGGCATGAGATCTGCTGTGTAAACGCACAAGATGCCTGTATCTATTTCAAAATAATAGTAACATTTATATCATGTAATTGTTGTAGAATTGTTTTTCATTCTGTGTGTATGTGTGTGTGTGTGTGTGTGTGTGTGTGTGTGTGTGTGTGTGTGTGTGTCTTTGTGTGTGTGCGTTCATGTATGTATGCATGTGAGTGCGTTTGGTTGTATGTGTGTGTGTGTGTGTGTGTGTATATGTGTGTGTGTGTGTTCATGTATGTATGCACGTGAGTGCGTTTGGTTGTATGTGTGTGTGTGTGTGTGCGTGCATGTATATGTGCACGTGAGCGCGTTTGGTTGTATGTGTGTGTGTGTGAGTGCGTGCGTTGAGTATGGATGGAGGATGTTATGTTAATCTGTATACGCTGTGATCGTAAAGTGCCCAGAGCTGATTGGGATTTGGCGCTTTATAAATGACCTTTATTATTATTTTATTATTATTAAATATAGTACAAAAGTACAATCCCATGATAGTGACGTCAGTGACCCTGACTCTTCAGCGATCTGACCTTATCTGCCATGTTCTCTGTGGCCTGAATTGACCGTTATTAACAGGTTTGACTGTATAGGAAAAACGTGTAAGGGTGTCAGGGAACAGTGGTGGGAACGGTGGCTGTTAGCGTTAGTAGTATAGGTGACTGCTATTCAGAGGTGACCGCTATTGAGAAATACCCCAGCTATTGATAGAGGATGGCTATTGAGAGATGATGGCTACTGAGAGATGGCTGCTATTGAAAGATGACTACTATTGAGAGATGATGGCTATTGAGAGGTGACCGCCATTGAGAGGTGACTACAATTGAGAGATAACGACTATTGAGAGATCACCTCTATTAAGAGGTGACCGCTATTGAAAGCTGACGGCTAATGAGAGGTGACGGCTACTGAGAGGTGACCGTTATTTAGAGGTGATTATTACTGAGAGATGACTACCATTGAGATGTGACCGCTAAGGCAAGTTCAACTGTCTCTCAGAGATGGGACAGAATAGAAAATTTTAGAGACACTCTTGTACCATGATGAAGGGAATAAAGAAATAAACCCCGTCAGTCCATGTCATGGGGAAACACCAATCCCGGTAATGAACTGAATGAAACAATCTATATTGTGCAGTAAAACCTCGTTATACCGCCAACTATGAGACCATTAGAAAGTTGGCATTATAGAGAGAATGGCGGTACAATGAGAGCAGAACAAGGGAGGCTATACACATACTGGACAACATGATGAGCTAACTTGCTCAGTTATCCCCCCTTATGATATGTCACACGCCTCTACGTGCGGCAGCAGAGATGCGGCGAGAGAGGGGGAGCTTATTGTGTGCATCAACACCCTGGTGAAATGTATGGTTTACTAAGTGAGGCATAAGTGAGAGTGGGATTTGTATTACTTCAATAGTTTTGAGCTGGTGGTATGACAGGCATTATTTACTATGTTTACCTAAGATATGTACCCCGTGAAGTAATGGCGGTACAAAGAGCTATTTAACTGTTTTTATACAGTAACCAAACCATACCACAGCAGAAAGCAGGCGGTATGCAGGAATGGTGGTAAAGCAGGGGGGGGGGGGGGGGCGGTATGACGTGGTTTGACTGTATTTTCAACATTTCTGTATCATAATATTTTATAAACTAAACAGAAAATTAACTTTGTAGATCCATCAGGTGAGGACATACCAATAATAAGCAGGGAGCAAATCAACATTTTTACTGTTATTGTTTCATGAATTATTATGAAAGATAATAGGGAATATTGAAAAAAGAGACTTAATCTGCAGGGATGCCAATTTTCCGTAAATTTACGGAATTTCGTCAACGCTGACAGCTCCATCAGCCCCTTTTAACTTAAAATTATCCATGTTTCTACAGTAGCCTATGTAGAACAGTTTTGTCCCCACGGTCAGCATGAACATGACAAATTGTACCTGTCGGGCGGAACATCCCAGCGGCTGTTATGACTTACACACTGAAGTTGTTCTGCTGGTTATATGTGAGTTGGCTCAACTGATTTCAAACCAAGCGACGTAATTTGGTGATTGAAATGGGGAGGGGAATGATTTATTTCACTGAGCTCTTGGTGTTGTTTTTTATTTATAAAGAATTACAGGATAAGTTTACATTTTTCTCCAAGTCTTTCTGACCCTATGTAAGGTCATAGCGTCATAAGAGCTGCCTCCAATTTTCATGACATTTTCGACAGCAACTTAAAAAATCCAGTTTGTCCTCTGTTTCCATAGCAACAGACTAAATACTTTTTGGAAAATTTATTTTGCATCTCCATACTCCCACAGCAATAAATGTTATGGGCTCTTCCAGGATGCCAATAACCAAGAAAGCCCTTCATTTTTCCCCCCCCCCCCCCTCCCTCACCAACTCCCTAAATCTCAGTTAAAATGGGGTCAGTTTTTTCTTCCTCCTCCCTCCTCTTTCCCCATTCTTCCCATTCTCTCCACCCTCCCCTCCATCCCCACACCCTTCCCCCGTCTCTCCCAGTTTGTCGCCAATCTGCGTGAGCTTTCCTTACTCCTCTCAGCGTTTATTTGTATAATTTTGCCCTTACCACCGCCCCAGCCCCCTTTTTTCTTCTTTTCTTCTTGGCTGTATCTCATCTCTTTGGGATTTCCTCGCCTCTCTGTCCATTCATTTGTATAATTTCCCTCCTCTATTTTTCTCTCACTCCTGTGTGCTTTTCTTACCTCTCATTCTTCATGCATTTATATAATTCTCTCTCTCTCTCTCTCCACCTACCCCCTCTCTTTTTCAATCTTCTTCTTCCACCATCTTTCATCCTCTGTCTCTTCATTCAATCACTTCCTATCTATCTGCTTCTCGTCCTCCACTTTCTCGATTCCTCCCTCTTCCATCTCTCTGTCTGTCTAACATCATGCCCACTCTTCGATGGCACACCCCCCCCCCCCTTGTCTCTCAATTATGCCTTTGGGCCTTCCTTACCTCTCAATCTATTTCTCTAGTTTTCCATCCCATCGACCTCCACTCTGCGGCCTTTCCCCCCTCCTACATACTATTTTTCGTGTCTCTCTCGCTTTCTCTTGGCCTTCACTATCTCTCTCTCCATCCGCTAATCCACTTCTTTCGTCTTTCAGTCCTCTATAAATATATTTCTCCTTATTACTACCACAACTACTACTTCACTCCTCTATTTGTCTATAATCTATACCTTTCTCTCGGTGGTCTTTGCACTTTTATGCCAGCCCTTATACCAGGAGGCTAAAACAGCCAAAGATGCTGGCGTCTCTATAAACAACTAACTTAAAACTAACTAATCCTAACCCTCAGCTTCCATACTCTACACAAACCCACCCCCTCTCTCTCTCTCTCTCTGTCTCACTCTCCTTCTTGTCCATTCTTCATTCATTCCTCCCCCTCTCCCCCTCTTAACCCAATCCCACCCCTAAGAGCATCCACCTCTCTTTTGTCCCTATTACCCTCCTCCCCCTCTTCCATCCTTCCTCACTCCCTTCCTCCGTTCCTCCCTTCCTTTCTTTTCCCCTTTCTTCCTTCCTTCCTTCCTTCCTTCCTTCCTTCATGACCATCCATCCCCGACCTTCTCTTCTGCCACTCCGTCAATGCATTTTTTCTACCCACCCTACTCCTCCATGTTTGGACCAAGTTGTGCATACTTTTGACCAGAAGCGTCCATCTTTCCTTGACCAGTTCTTGCACTCACGAGCAAGGGATTAGGGACATAGAACATCCGGATAGAGGCTACTCCTATAGTAAATATCCGAAAAAATCGAATTGCTTTGTCTATGTATTGGCCTCTACATAATTCCGCCGCACAGTACTCTCAAGTCACCAAAAACAAAACAAAAACAAAATACATAAGATAAGATAAGATAAGATAATCTTTATTTGTCCTTTTTGCAGGAAATTTGGGGTAACAATTTCTGTCTTGATACTTTCTCTCTCTATCTCTCTCTCTCTCTCTCTCTCTAACACACACACACACACACACGCATACTCAGACACGTATAAACCTTCCACTCGCGCTCTCTCTCTCTCTCCATCACTCCCTCAACCGCGCGCGCACACGCTGGCAATACAAAATTACAATACCGACACACAC
>JAUKPP010291586.1:0-10160 GCA_032273245.1 Phyllaplysia taylori
ACACACACACACACACACACACACACACACACACACACACACACACACACACACACACACACACACACATTGTCCCTTCCTTTCAACACACCCACCCCCTCCCATTCAGCAGAAACACTCTCAGCCCTTTCATTTTCAACCCATCCACCCCCTCCCTCCTATTCAAACCGCCCATTCCCTCCCCTCCATCCATTTAAACCACTCTTTCCCCCCTCCCTTTCAACCGAAACACTCGCCATTCTTTCACCCCATTCCCCACCCTCCATATAATTCAAACTTCCTGCTGGGATTTTTTCCCTCTCAGTCCGGGTTGGCCCTGACAGGCAGAGTTGATGTAGCCCGTCTCTTAAATGACCTTCCAGTGTTGCAGGGGACGTAAAATTGGTAACCTAAGCAAACCAAAACCTCCATACCATTCAAACTACTTCTCCGCCCCCCTCCCTCACGTTTTAACCGACACACTCTCCATTCAGTCTCCCCTCCCCCCACCCCCACCCACTCCCTCCCCGCCAAGACGTGGTCTGATCCTGTACCCCTAGAGACGTGTCCAGCTTCCCGCCAATCCCGACCACTGTCTGGCCGTCTGACACAAGGGACACGAAGGTCCACGCTCGGAACTATTCGGCAACACTCGGCATTTCTTTCTTCAGTCTTTCAGTGTGATGTCCTTTGGTGCATGGGGATTTATCCACATCTCTTTATTCAGTATTATATTACATCTCTTTATTCAGTATTATATTTTTCATCCATTTATCAGTGTTTTCTTCACGCACCCGAGGAAGAGAGGTATCGTCTCGAAAACTCGCCTATCTTAGTCACTACAATGAATGCTTACCATGAATAATTTATCATTAAGAAATGTAATAATTAAATCATTTTGGTTGAGGTTGGTATGGTAACTTCTTCTATTGGTTACAGTGTTGCATGCAAGGGACGTAAAACTAGAAACCAAACCAAAAGGTGTTTTTTTCCTGCTGCGATTTTTTCCCTCTCAGTCCGGGTTGGCCCTGACAGGCAGAGTTGATGTAGCCCGTCTCTTAAATGACCTTACAGTGTTGCAGGGGACGTAAAATTGGTAACCTAAGCAAACCAAAACCTACATTCAACACAAACACCACCACCACCACCACCACCATCCATCAAAACTACATTAACATCTAGAGCCATAAACCACAGCAACTACTTTAAAATTCACAGGCAGCTCCGCCAACCCGCCAGCCACACCCGAGAGATCATGATGGATTTTGGTCTAGGAAACCGATTACAAGACACACCAAGAAGCTCTAGCTGGTGGGCGAAAAAAACCCAAACCCAAACGGGTGGGGGTGTCTACTGACCCGGTCTAGGATTGAGTTTGCACCAGACGTGTGCTTGTGTGTTTATCGGCATTTGAGTGTGCGAATGTGTGTGCGTACGCGTGTAAGACATAGGGATTCAATGTATCATGTATGAGATAGATAGATAGACAAACAGATAGCTAGCTAGCTAAAGGGTGTAGATCGATAGATATAGATGACAAGATAGATAGACAGACGGATGGAATAATAGATGGAGACATATATTTATATAGATAGATAGATAGATAGACAGTTAGATAGATAGATAGATAGCTAAATGGACAAATAAAAAAATATAGCAGAAAGACAGATGGATAGATGGATAGATAGATAGATAGATAGATAGATATATAGATAGATAGATACATAGATAAATAGATAGATAGATGGATAGGCACATAAACCAAATACTATATTCTGCCACATCAAGAAGCTCTAAACCTACAAACACACAAATATTAAGAGTAAAACAAAGAGAACAAACGTCTAAAGACGTGTGCACCGTACATTAACACAACAGACTCGGATACATGGCCGT
The DNA here is from genome assembly GCA_032273245.1 of Phyllaplysia taylori. NCBI lineage: Eukaryota > Metazoa > Mollusca > Gastropoda > Aplysiida > Aplysiidae > Phyllaplysia > Phyllaplysia taylori. The sequence continues at coordinate 1,876 of JAUKPP010291586.1, forward strand.
GGTGCCCATACGACCAAAAAAAAAAAAAAAAAAAAAAAGCAATGCTTGCTCTATCTTTTTGACCGCCTGAAATTCTATCTATTTTCTTTTTAAGCCATGTTTACTCTTTGTCTTGAAATAGGTTTTTAAACAAAAATATATTTTTGTTACTTTTACTTTATGTTTGCTTGGTTTTCACCACGGAGCGCCCTTCTCCCTTGTTGATAAACAAATAAATAAATAAATTCAGAGAAGAACAGGCAGATAATGTATTATACAAGACAAAAGTAAACAATAATCCCGAAGCTGAAGTATTATACATCGTGTAATTGCGGTTTCGAGTTCTTTATTTATAGAGGCACCAGCTTCTTTGGCTGTTTGAACCCCGTGTGTAATAATTGCAACAAAAGCTTTAAGGGCGCGAGGGTACAACGCTCCCTAAATATACTCTCGTCTGAAAGCAGATTAGAGAGGAACCTTAAATCAGCTTAAAAACACAGTGAGCCGATGATGAAATCTGCAGCCCGGCATACAAACACCATTAGCCAGATAGGAAAACGGTGTTTTTGCTTCAAGCTCTCTTGTTTCTGCAGAGCTAAGATATTTTCTAAAACAAATAACAAATGTTGCCGATGCTTTTGTGTATTGACCAGGACAAATATCCAAAAGGAGATTTTGTATTGGAAAAATGATCCATAAAAAGGCATCATGTGATCAAAGCTTGAGGAAAGGATGGTAGAAAAAAACAAGAACAAAAGGAAAGAAGAGAAAGAAAGAAAGAGGAAAGAGGAAAAAATGGCTACAAGCTAGAATGTTGTGAGATCAAAGGATGGAGTCCATTACAAGATGTCGGATGATTAAACAAATTGAGTACTCGTAAGATACACGCCTAAGGCCTCTCCCCCTTCTCTCTCTCTCTCTCTCTCACTCTTTCTTTCTTTCTCTGTCTCCTATTCTCATTTTGTGCCTAAATCCCTGTCTCTCCATTTCAGTTTAAACACCTCCACTCACTCTCTCCCTCTCTCTCATCTTTGTGCCTCTATTCCCCCTCCTTCTCCCCCATCACTTTAGATTTCCAATATTCCCATGGTAATATCTTCACTTGAAAATTGACTTTGTCGGAACGCTATACTCGTAAACTGAGGGTATTTAGTAAAAGGGCAAATTTTGGATATAGATTGGAGCAAAAATACCCCCCCCCCCCCCCCCCGAACACACACACGCCAAAATAACTATACAGGGACACTGTGAATTTACTGTGATGCACTCACAAGATCTCTCGTACAAACACATCCATATAGATGTCTATGATAAAGCTGAATACCAATCCGACGAGGCTGGTTCGGTTTAGTTTCTAGTTGTACGTCCCTTGTAACAATGTAATGTCAAGCTACTTCGACGCTGCCACTCAGGGCCAACCCCGGCTGACTGTTTGGTTAGCAGTTTTACGTCCCCTGCAACACTCTAGGGTCATTTAAGAGACGGGCTGCCTGTCAGGGCCAACCTGGAGTGAGAGAGGGACTTTACCAGTAAGTTGTTTATTATGGCGCCAGCATCTTGGCTGTTTTAGCCCAGCATTAACAATGCCAATGACACAGGCACATGAAACACATGAGAAAAATCACAGATTTGAGATTTACGAACCAGAAAAATTTTTGGACTCAAACTCTCAACCTGCTGAACCAACTCTCAGTGTTGACTCTACTTTGGACACCATAACTCTTGGGAGTCACAGCGCTAAATGCCAGGCACAATTCGCCACCACAGACTCATTGATGTCTACGAAACTTTGACCACGACAAAACATTTTGAGAGATCACTTTTCTTCACATCCTGGTGTTTCTGAATTCCACCTCACAAAAACTGGTATACAGAAACTTCGATTTTCATCCAAACATGTCAGAGAAGAGCTTAAAAGAAAACATACCAACACACAAACCCGCTCACCAGACGCCCAAATCTTTCTGTGTCAGCAAAATCTAATCATACCAGTACACGAACTGCCCTGTGCGAGGAGAGCATAATTATTCTCCTCTTGTTATTCTTTTCTCTAATTATAGAATATTGAACACGTTTTTAGAAAAATCAACAACCTAACTCTACGCCGAAATGCAAGGAAAAGCCGTAATTTCCTATCAAGTAGCAATATTCAAGGGGTTGAAAAGAGCAGAAATGATAATATTCAATAGAATAATCTCATAGATGTCTGTGCATTTGCAAGACAACAACAATACCCAAACAAAAGAAAGAAAAAGGAAAGGAGAGGCAGGGGAAGGGGAGGGGAGAGAACAGAAAACTGCGATGTAAACAAATTCTTCCACAAAGGAGATGAATATTCAAGCTGATGAAATACAAACGTAAACAAAAGTAAAAAGAACAAATCATAATATAAATAAATAAATATCAACGATCATGAAAAAAATTTAGAAACAAAACAACGCATAATCTGCAGAAATGAAAAGAAAAAAAAAAGAAAGAGAAAGAGAAAAAAACGTACTTAAATAATTCAGCGGTAAAGCAAATACAGTTCACTTAAAATTTAAAATAATCAAGCCTTTAAATATAGGCTCCAAGGAAGCAATTCAAATCAAGTTATGAAAAAAACATTATCACTCTATAGGAACCACAAGCTAAAAATAACAGCAAGTAATTGGTTGCTCTAAATTGTGACAAAGAAACAAAAAAAAATTCACAACAGAGTCGCAAGCTAAAATAAAAATCAAACCGAGAGAAGACGGCAAGAAAAAACAGCCAAGATAGTGGGCCCTCCAATCTGGTCGCTGAAACAACTCCTAAGAGTGGTCAGAAAGAAAAAGTCACATCAAGAAGAAACATCCAAGTGGTGGTCACTCCGAGCTGGAAGTTAGAATTGTAAAAAGTGATTAAAAAGCATAACTCCCTCCATGAAAAACCCGCCACGAAAATCGTCACTCCGAATAAAACCGCTGAAACTGAAATAAGTGACAGAGAAATGCAAGTTTATCCAAAAAAATGAAAACGCCCATAAAGTAGTCACTCCGAAATGGAAGTTTGAATTGAATGAGTGGCAGGGAAGTACGAGTGACTCCAAGAAAAAACAACTACAAAAAAACCCGCCACGAAATTGTTACTCCAAACTGTACTAAGTGGCAAAAAAGTGTACGTCCTTCCAAGAAAAAAGAAAAGAAAAAGAGAACAAAACGGACCCTACGAAGTAGAAATAAGAACTGCAACAAATGACAGAGAAGTATAAGTAACTACAAAATACTTTTAAAAGAAATCGCGAAAAAAGTGGTCACTCCGAACAGGAAGTTTAATCTGCTGTACGTGGCAGAAAAGGTGACCAGAAAAGGATTAATAAGTCACTCCACGTGGAAAAAATAGCCAGCCAAGAAATTGGTCACTCCAAAACTAGTCGTACGAACAGCAACGAGTGGTAGTAGTAGTAGCAGCAAAAATCCCTGTTTTACACAGAGGAGGACGATGACGACGATGTGGTCACAAGTCCTGTACTCAGCCACAGACAGAGAATGGCATCACAGCGCAGTGCTCACTCGCGACATTCCCGCGTCCTGTCCGACACAAGATGCCGGGGCTACAATAGCCGGCCGGGCGCCGCGCGGGCTTCGCCTTTACCTCGTCTGCCGCCGATGCCAAAAGACGTAACTCTTCTTCCTCCCTTTGATTCCTTCTCCACATCTTTTATTCCTCTTCTTATTTTTGTTCCTTTGTCATCTCTCTATCAATTTATCGTATTCCCTTTTCTGTTTATTCTATTTCTTTTCTGAATGTTCACCTCTCCATTTTTGTTTTGTTTCTTCGGCCGTTTTCATTTCTTATTTATTCACTTCCTTTTCCTCTTTTATTCAATTTATTTCCCAATTTGTTCTCTGTCCTGTTCTCCCTGTCCTTTTTCTTTCCTTTTTTATCTTCCTCATCTCCCTCTTTGCCTCCTATTTCTTCATTACCCATCTCCTTATGTTCAAAGACCTCTTCCTTCCCCTCCCTGTTCACTTCCTGTCCTTTGCTTGCCCTATTCTTTTCCCTCTTTGTCTTCATCCTTTTTTCTGTTTCTTCTCTTTCTGTCCTTCTTTGTAATTTCCTTTTACTCTTCGCGTTCATGTAAAATACAACATAATTAATTTCGTTCTCCTTTAACGCTCTTTTTCAGAAACGCTTTTCTGTACCCCTATAACATAGTCTTATTTTGAATATTCGATTCAGTAATGCTAACTATTTAGCATGTTTCTATAGAAATCCTAGCTATTTAGAATGTTTCTAAAGCAATCCTAGCTCCTTGATAGCATGTTTCTGTAGTAATCTTGGCTATTTAAAATGTTTCTAAAGCAATCCTAGCCATTTCTAAGGTCTCCACTTCCCTTCGATGATGCTAGTTGTTTAGAAAGTGTATCTTCTAACTTCTACCCTGGCTTATACATTGAGGCTGTCCCCGTGGTCTTGTCATATACTGCATTCAGCCATTCGCTCCAGCTGTTCTTGTGTCTGACATTGTTCTTTTTCGGCTTCCGGTTTTCGGCGCACTCAGCTGCTTCCAGAACTTGTGAGCGATTGTGTGAGAGAGACGGAAGGAGGGAAGAAGGAGAGGTGGAAGAGGATGACTGGGGGCAGAAGAAGAATGAGGTAGAGGGAGGGGGGATTGAGAGGAGGAGGGGATGAGGGAAAAGGTGTGAGAGAGACAGTTGGGGGCTGGAATGATGGAGATATGGAGAGGATGACGGGGAGTCTGAGAGCAGAAGAAAAATAAGGTAGAGGGAGGGATGCAAAAGCTCGAGGGGGAGCGGGGAATTGAGAGGAGGTGGGAAAGGGTGTGATAAAGACAGTTGAGGGTGAGGGTGGAAGGGACAACACAGAGTTGAGAAAAGGTGGGGAAGAAGAGAGTGAGAGATATAGAGGGGATGAGAGAGAGAGATAGATAGATAGATAGATAGATAGATAGAGAAAGAGAGAGAGGACAGGGCGGGGGAAAGCAAATGGTGGAGAAAAAACAGATAAATAAATGAAGGAACGAGGCTTGAAAAGGAACATAGGGGTGCAGGAAAAGTGAAACATCGAGGTACAGCCAAGGAAAGACATAGAGAGAGAGAGAGAGAGAGAGTAACAGTGAGAGAGAGAGAGAGAAAAGGAAGGAGGGAGGGAAGGATGAAGGGGGTTCAGGAAAAAAGAGATACACAAGGAGGGAAGGAGAGATAGAGAGAGAGAGAGAGAGATAAAAAAGAAAGAGATGGAAGGTACGCTGAAACCCACACATACGCATGTACACACATACATACAAAGAGAGAATTTGTGTGTGTGTGTGAGTGTGTGTGTGTGTGTGTGTGTGAGAGAGAGATAGAGATAGAGAGAGAGAGAGAGAGAGGGGATGACAGTGAGTGCCTCAGCACGACATTACTCGGGTTCCAGAGTTGTGTCTCGCGACAGAGGTTTGCGCTGATGGGGCAGACAGCGGGCAGGGCTGGGGGGAGGGATACACACAGGGGACCTCTTCTTCCGGGCTATGGCTCTGTGTGTGTGTGTGTGTGTGTGTGTGTGTGTGTGTGTGTGTGTGTGTGTGTACCTGTGTGTGTAAAGCTGATGACTCTATAAATAAATAACCCAATGCGACATTGCGATAATGAGAGAAAAAGAGGGAAAAAAGAGGCAGGAAGAAGGAAAGAAGGAGGAGGGGAAGGGGTGAGATAGAGAGAGGTTCCGACGAAAAACGGAAATACCGATGATATAAAATAGAAAGAAAAAGGAAACTAAAAAACAAAAAACAAGAGCAACAGGAAGGCAAAAATAACTTCAGCCTGTCTCGATTTTTGACAACAGCTATCAATAAAGACGACACCAGTCATGAATGGTTTCCCCCTCCTAGACAGCGCGCGGAGTGAGAGGTTCTATATATACTGAAACACTATATCATCAACGCCACAGACGTGTAATATCTACATCATGGTTTTGGTTGTGGTTTTAAGCCCCTTATAACACTGTAATGTTATTTCAGAGGCTGGCTACTCCCAACTTCGACCAGAAAAAAGCCGAAGATCCCCTTCCCTTCCCACCCCCCTCTCTCTCTCTCTCTCTCTCTCTCTCGGCCTCAAGCAAAACCACGACAAAAAAGAAGAAAAAGATTACAAAAAAGAAAGGAAAGTAAAGAAAATCCCGTATAGACAAAGGCAGCGGATAACTATACCTCAATAGTCGAGAGCCGGCGTTGGGCAAATATGCACTGCGGATAATGAGTGTCTGAACTTATCGAACTGCTATGGGATGTGTTTGGATAGGGGAAAGATGGAAGTTTGTCTGCAATTTTGTCGTAAAAATATCGCGATGCCGTGCTGATTTTTTCTTTTCTGCTCTTCTTTCCGCATCCTTCTTATTTTTCTTTTATCTTTCATTGGACATATTTATGCTCCTTTTCTTTTTCTTTTCGTTTTCCTTGTTTGTTTTTTTCTTTTCCTTCTTCTGCTTCTTTTACTGTTTCTCCCTCTTCTCCACCTTACCTCTGGCATCCTTCTTTTTGTTTTTGTTTTTCTCTCTCTCCCATTCTCCTTCTTTTCTTCTTCTTCTTCTTTTTCTTTTTTTTTTCTCCTCCTCCTCCTCATATCGTCACCCCTCCCCCTCCCACCATCTTCTCCTCTTCTATCTGTTTTCCTTCTTTTCCCTTTTTTTCTTCTAAAATTAATAAATAAATAAATAAATAAAAATACACTCCATACAAAATATGACATATAAAGCTGAACCAATATAAACCAAGAAGAGGAACCATGACAACATAAATATAAAGGTCACAGCTGCAATTAGTTGGATGAATACAACAAAATAACTAAGTTAGTCTGAAAATTCTCTCACTGATTGACCTGTTTTCTCTGTTTGATTGTGGTTTTAAGGTGCCTTCGGCAGCATAAGCTCAAGCCAGCCCAGGAGCACAGACTAAAACAAAACTCATCTGCCGTAGCCTTCCTCCTCTTATGAATGGATTTATGATTAAAACTAACTGTCCAGATTCTATATAATGATTGAACTAGCAAAACGACCATCCAACATGTTGAAGACTTGCTAGATGTTGAGGAATCATCCATGGACATTGAGATACCTTCAGTGGCTTGGCGTTAGCTCTTCAAGAGGACGATAAGAACATGAGGCTAAAACAGCTATAGAAGCTGGTGTATCTATTAATAAATAACTTCAAACGAACGATGAGAACACCTACAATGATGTAGCCGAAATAGCAGGCCCTTAAACTAAAGTGCTCGCTTGACCTGGGAAACAGCTTTAAGAAATCTCATCCTATATAACAAAAATACTCCCTAAGAAACAATATTGAAGTAAAAAGACTCCCCATCCCACCCCTAAACAAAACAAACAACCACCCCCCCCCCAACCCTAAACAATGAAAAAACACGCCCCCCCCCCCCCCCACCCCCAGCCCGTTACAAAAAACACCAACAAATAACACCCCACGACCCCGCCCCCCTCCCACACACACCCCAAGTACTAACAAATAAATAACAAAACCGCAAGGCTGAGAGACAAACTAAAATAATATGATTACCCAGAAAAAAAAATCAATGATTGAATCAAAGATTGAGCAAATACATCGCAGACAAGCAAACAAGCACTGTTCCATCTCTCCGCCACCCGCCACCTTTTCAAACACAAAATCCTCCAGTCCCAAGTAGGCCAAGAACTAGGGGCAGCGAACACAAGACCAACTTAATTGGCTGTTTCATCCCGCGACAGACAAGTACGAAGACCCGGATTTAGGTCCAGGGATGCCCGGATCCGGTACTCTAACGGAACCCCACTTTGATCTCGCGAGGCCATGAAATGTGATGGGAGAAAATTTGAACCCAAGAAAGTATTATGTGTATCAAACGAATAGCCTACTATATATTTATGCATTAACTATTCTTGTTGCGATAAAAACAATTACAGTATCATCATCATCATCATCATCATCATCATCATCATCATCATCATCCTCATCATCATCATCAACAACAAAACAACAATAACAACAACAACCACTACTACTACAACAACAACAGGAACAAAAACTATCACTGATTAGGGAGGGCAAGCATCCACAAATCTTTGTCTCTCTCTGTCTCACTCATCTTTTTTCCTCTCTCTCTCTCTCACCCCCCCCCTCTCTCTCTCCTTCGTTTTCTCTCACTCCGTCGCCGTCCAGTAAACTGCTTTCACTATTTATCTCTGTCCTAGCAATTAGTCAGGAATAACATGTAGTTTACGAATCTAGACGCCACCTCCCCCCCTCCCAACCTGGGGGAAAAGAAAAATATAATTCTCTACCCTACCCCCCC
>JAUKPP010291608.1:0-10159 GCA_032273245.1 Phyllaplysia taylori
CTGATATATCTCTACAAGATCTTGCAAATAAGATGGTGCTAATTTGTGTAAACATTTATAAGTGTAACATGCAAGTTTAAAATCAATTCGCCTTTCAACTGGCAGCCAGTTTAACTCCTTCAGAATATCCTTTGACTCAGTATCACTATCTATGCAATCTTCTACCTCCTTTGGAATACTCGGCACTCGCCCTGGGATTTCCCATGAGCATAGTCCCTTGCAAATTTCCACAATTGTGCAATGAAAATTGCAAATGTGTAATGGCAAATTATGCACGAATTGCAAGTCTCATCTGGTCACGCACAGTTATCTTTTTGGTCTTTGAGAATTCTTTTTAGCAAGAAGCTATGATCAAGAAACTATGATCTGTGACCTTACAGTGTTGCAGCGGATGTAAAACTGGCAACCAAACCGCAAACTGAAAGACGGAGATTTTCATTTGCTCTCTTTATATATGAGTTTCGCTGCATTGGCTAATTTATTTCCTGGCGCTGAAATGACCTTACGGTGTGTCGATAGTGCCATAAAACCAAACAGGACAACTTGAATAGAGAGAAAATAGGTTGAAATAGGACCAAATCCTAACAGGACGGCTGACACAGCCAGAGATGCTGGGGCCTGCATAAACAGCTAACTTTAAGCTAACCAACCTAACAACAGGATGGCAGCAAAACACACCAACTAATGTTAATACTTCCAACAGGGAAAGGCAAAAAGTAAGGAAGCCCCCGGAAAAAATTGAATTTGTGTGCTTTTCATGGCCTGAAAATGGCCTTTTGGGGGAGCTTGACACTTGCTTTTATGTACACCAGATATTTGAAAAACTTTAATATTTCACATACACAAAATAACACTTGTACCATTATTGAACACCTGAAAAGTATAAAAGTTTTAGAAATAGAGCAAAGGTGTTGAGGAAGAGGAAAGAGAAAGGGAAATAGAAGCCCCCTAACAACAAATGCAATAGAAAGTAATAGGAACTCACCATGGGTAAGAGGTGTACGGTTGTAAGGGCTGGAGGTGAGATGTGCACCTTCCTTTTCTTTGGAGACCCAGCCCGAGGGGGTGGAAATACTTTCCTCTTGCAACCCCTCTGATGCTTGTCCAGGGACCTTTTCAAAGCCTTTTCTTTTACTCTTTTGGCAGCTGCATTGGTTTGTAGGTTCACCAGGACTTTGCTCAGTGAGACCATGGGTGCAAGATTGCCGGCAAAATTAACCCCCTTGCCGGCAAAACCGCGTCGCCGAGATTGGAAAAAATATGCGTAAAATATAGAAAAAAACGATCTTGCAGGCAAATGAAAACTTGCCTTCCTGGGTTGCAGGCTTTTTGGGGGCTGTATGCTTGCACCCATGAGTGACTCCGAAGATAACTCATTTTTGAGAGTTGCCTGTGCTGTCTTCAGCTCTTGCTTATATACACTCTGGCTGCAAGCACACATGTTTTGCACTAGAGCAGGTTTGACTTGAGTGTGCAAAACCTCCTCTCTTGAAGATCTCCACAGATGTTTTCCCCTTTGCCAGTATGTGGTACTTCACTGACAGGTACATGCTGAACACCTTTATACTCATGGAACCTGCTTTGCAGTCCAGGATATCCTTCATCAGGCCATTTGCTGAAACACCTAGTCAAGGAGCACATGTATCCGAATGAATCTTTTTCTGGTTTGTGGCAAATTCTCTACAAACTTGTGGTCCATGAAAGCAGCTGAAGGCAGCAGATGCAAGTCTTGCCAACAGAGGATAACGAAATTTCACTGATTTCCACCAACTAACAATGTCCACACCATCATGTGCAGGAAGCTCAGTGTCCACGCTGAAACTCGTTACTTCTCTCCTCACACTTTCAATCTCCTCTTCAGAAAAAATAAATTGAAATGTCCTGATGAGGTTGTTGAATTGATGCTGGGTTGTAGGTTTTGATGGATCAAGTGACTTCAGCAAAACTTTGTTGTTCAGGGGCAGTTTTCTTACAAGAACTGAACCAGCTCTAGTGTAGGCTTGTAAGAGAGTGCTGTAGATGTTCTCCACAAGTTTCTTATCCTCACAGGTGCTGAGAATGTCACTGGCACATGTGCCCACAAACATGTCCGATCTGCCTAGAAGAAAGTCTTCTGATGGGGAAAACTGTGCCAGTTCACTGAGTGTCATTGCTTTAATCTTTGAGCATTTGATAAAACAGGCAAGAAATGTTCTTGTCAGTTTCTCTTGCTCTGATGCCAGCCTGTTAATAAGTGTATCTTTTCTCTGGAACTTTGTAACATATTCCTTGAACATGTGAAGGATGCTGAGATACACATTGGGAACAACAACAGTTTTCTTTTGATGCTCATAGAGATGTTCGATAATCCGAGCCTTCCAAACTTTTCCTTCTGTGGTCTGGCATTTGGCTTTTCCTCGCAGAACACTGATGATCTGCAGAGCTTTTTGTTTGGCCTTTGCAGTTGGAAGCTTGTTCAGGAGGTATTCAAACACACCCCTGAAAGTTCCTTGCTGATGAACAGGAACATAGGCTCAGTAAAACAATGCATACACTTCCAGCAGACGTGCAGTGTCCATTGCTCTGTCATAGACGGATAGCCATCTGTGGCTGACAAATCGCTGCGGGATAATGAACTGAACACCTCCAAGCTGACACAGTTGGGATATCAACTTTTTGTGTTGGGTGCGGTACTTAAAGTCCATTTGGAGATCTGTAAAAAAGAACCTCCAGCCAAGAGTCAAATAGCTTGCAGAATGCTTTGACAACATTATGGACATGGTGGCGAGAATCCCCATCTATATTTAAGAGGTGTGCAGGGATGCTAATTTTCCGTAAATTTACAGAATTCCGTCAACGGCGACAGCTCCGTCAGCCCTTTTTAACTTAAAATCATCCACGTTTCTACAGTTTGTAGAACAGATCATTAAAATTTTTTCATTGATGGCGTTGAACCACGAAAAGTTCAGTAAGAATTTTTTGGTTCAGTTGGCATCCCTGGGTGTGGTGCCTTTTCCCTCAGTCTGGTTTCCACGTCTTGTCTTCAGCCTCTCATCACATTGCAGCTGTCGAGCAGGGCAGAGACTAAGTTTGACCATGGAATTGAATTGTTTTCAATTACAGATTAAATGGCCTGGAAAATTGATTCAGCATCAACCTTCTCTAACTCCACTGATGCAAGATGTTCGACTTGTGGCGTGTCCAGTTCAGAATTTGTACAGACAATAATTGTCAGTGTACGCTTGACATGAAACGAAGAGCTTTCATCTGCAGACAGCGAAAAAGGACGACTTCTCACCATCTGGATGGTTTCATCTGTCACAGTTTTACCTATGCCATGCTGGGTGGTGGTCTGGATGCGCCAAAAAACTATTTTCTTGTGCTTGGGTTTGATCTTCCCCGCTCCCAATAAGATGATCGTGAAGCTAAGCAATAAGCACGCCACCTACTTCCGCTTAGAGGACACTCGAGATGGACCTCCCACAATAGCTCTGCTAGGTGTTTTGCGCCCTTCGTTACACTAACACTAACAGAAAACATTAATGGTAGGAGTCAAATTGCTGGAATATTATTATTTAATTATTCAAAATTCTGCACCTAAATGACTTTTATAGCGTTGCAAGAAACATTAAACCAAAAGTCAACCAACCAACCAATGTCTGTCTTGAAGTTGAAGCATATTCTTGTTAGATTGATGATTTAAATCTTTTGTCATTTTTACAAGTCAGAAACACTTTTTTAACATAATCTTCTCACAAATGTATGTCAAAAGGTTGAATGAAAGTTGTAAGAAAGTGGTGAATGAAAATTGTTACAAGGATGAAAGTAAAGTATATGTTTGTACGAAGTGTTTGGTGCGTATTTAATGCGAAATAAGAAGTAGGCAAGGATGGGAAAGGTTAGATGAGTCCTATCCCTTTCCATTTGTTGTTTTACTGATTTCCAAAGAGAAATGTGCACTATACCATACTATTATTTATTTCTGTTTTGCAATGTTTTCAAAGTGTTCATGTAAATAAATTTGACCTGATATATGATGAGATTGCCGTTTCTGTTATTTCAATATTTTATTTCTACATCACTACACTTATAGCATAATACCTAAGTTATTTATCTTAATTTTGAGAAATGACGACCTGAGACTAACTTACTAAATGCCATATTCTTTTAATCAATATTGCAATTTGGCATTTTGGAGAATTTCCAGAGTATTATGTTTAATCACTTAGGCAAGAAGTCTCACTGAGTCTCAGAACATGCCCCAAAAAAAGAGTTGGGCATCATGTTATATGAGTGTTCTGACACGTATTGACTGTTTATCTATGTGTAAATGTATTGTAGAAAGTTCAAGCACTCGACCTGTTAGGAAAGCTGCTTTGTTTGTTTTGTTACCAGTTTTATATTCCTTGCAACACTAAGGGCATCGGTAGTCTTGTGGTTAGGCTGCTAGACTCATAATCGGAAGGTTGCAGGTTCGAATCCCAGCTCGGGCCCGACGTTGCGTCCTTGGGAAAGGCACTTGACACAAATTTTCCTCACTTTACCCAGGTGTGAATGGGTACCCAGCTATAGACAGCGAATGATCTTGTCAGTATGTAAGTGCTTTAGCGCCTGTAAAATGGCAGCTTGCACAGTATGCTTCCCAGGAAGTTGAAGGTTTCTGAATGACTTGGTCTGCTGGGGTAATAATGATTGTAAAGCGGATAAAGCTTGCTTTCGAGCAGGGAAATGCGCTATATATAAATGTAATCTATTAAGGTCATTTAAGAGACGAACTACTACGACCCTGCCAGCCAACCCAGGCTGAGAGAGACGAATCCATGAAGAAAAGCGAGATTATCCGCACATGCCATCGAACTCGGGTATTCCACAGGATAGGCAAAGATCCTAAACTTTACACCACAGACCCTGGTAGGATAGCTGCACACTGAGGGTATGCAAGGCCAGCTAACCGGCGCTCTGGTGTAATGGTTAGGCTCTTCGCCTTGCATGTGGAAGACCCCGAGCGGACGATCTGGGTTTTTTTCTGCTGGGATTTTTTTCCCTCTCAGCCCAGGTTGGCCCTGACAAGCAGGGTCGAAGTAGCCCGTCTCATAAATGACCTTACAGTGTTGCAGGGGACGTAAAACTGGTAACCAAACCAAGGACAGCTAATTTGTACTCAAGTCAGAGTAATCTCGTGAAAATTACTTAAGTACTAATCGTTTATTTGAATACGGAGTGTGTTCAATGTGGGGGCGTTTTTTTTGTGTCCCCCCATTTTTGGTCTCTGGACTGAGATCTAAAAATAAAAACCCTGCCATATAAGGAAATACTCGAGTACTCTAAAGTTTCTGGCTCTAGTGAGCTCTCATGTATTTAAAAACTACTTGGAGGCGTAGATACTTCAGTACTGGGTCAGATTCGAGAACTGGCATTCCCCTACTGCACACTGTGAGAGCCATTTACATGCGACGACTGATTCCCTTACATTAACCCTCTTTTAACACTTACAGTGCCAGCCTATTTTTAGACCTGTCTTTCTCAGTGCCACACACTTGAGAATTTTGTGATTGCAGGAAGTACACTATAATCTAAGAAACAAATGATCTGATTCAAGGGATGCAACCAAGCACTTCACAAATCAGTCTGAAATAACGCAGTTATTTCCCTTATACTAGTTATACCACTAGGTATCCCTATTTTAACAAATGCCCCATAACGCTCAAAACCAGTGTCTGTTGTGTAATGGTTAGGCTCTTTGCCTATCACGCAGAAGACTTGAGTTCCACCCCCCTGTGGGGACGAGTACTTGCATCTTTTTGCTGGGATCCATTCGTCTCTGTCCAAATTGGCCCCAGCAAGCAAGATTGAAGTAGCCGTCTCTTAAAATAACCTTATAGTAGTGCAAGGAACATTTATTAACTCAAAAAAAGATTACATGTATAACATACATGTATACATTTACCTTGTAAACAATGAGGCCCAATCTGTCATAGAGTCCTATCTCCAACAGCATGAAAATATCCCGATGGATTCCTCAAGAATTAAAAAACCAAAGACAAGTTTTACTGCCCAACCCAAAATCATTGCCGCCACTCAACTTTGTTGTATGTCAAATTACATTTTCGGAACGGACGAATTTGTTCTTGTACTTAACTAAAATCAAACTGTATAATTCCTCTAAATTTGTTTTATTTGTTAAGAGGAACGAGACTAAAAGAAATCGATGCACCCTATTTACCTCAACAGCATTCATGATTTTTATTTTTCAAAAATTTTGACACACAACAATCTTGAATGACTGCAACTGTGACAAAATGCCCCTAACAAGTAAACCAGCAAGATAATTCTACAACAATCATAAAAGTACACAGTGACTTACAACTATAAATCAAGAGAACTTTATTAAAATCATTGCAAATACAAATTGAAAATTTGATGATAGTTGAAACATTGCTTCACATAACAAATGTTCCTGTAATAAATATATATCGGTACCATGATTGTCTTTTGATACCATATTATTTCAAACCAAGTTTAACAAAATTGCTGACCATCGCACAAAGGGGCGCATCCTCAAAATGTTTTTAGATATCCCCACCATGGGACAATGCTAGTTCAGATCTATGTTCTCCAAAAGGTGTATCGATAGCTTTAAAAATGGCTGCTGAGTTATTAGCACTTACTGGTTTTTGAACAGTAGGAAATTAAAGAGAGCCTAAAACTTTAACATGCTCTCCTGAAACTTGCCAAAAAATGTTGATACGCCGTTTTCTGATATGGGCGATGAAATTTGTAGAGGTGCAAAGTGGATACGGAAAAAAAATCCAGAAATTCAATTATTCTGCCCCACTTGCAACCTGTTGAATTGCTTACGATGGACACAAGAGTGGTTCAGATTATATCCAGATTATCTGGAAAATCGGTAGGCATGAATAAGGCATGGTATCAATAGGCAGGCATGGCAAACATTTTACACTTCAAGGATTGAATCTGACCAAAAAAAAAGAAAACATTATTGTTGCCTTCAGCAGTAGTGCATTGACCGACATGAAAGAATCAAGCACTGACTTTTCTCAGACTTGATATGCAGGGTGTTTTTTTTATATTGATAGATTCTAAACTGAAATAACTCAAAGACAGTAAAAGATAGAAACATTCGGTTTTCTACCAATTAATCCTCATCCATTTAAGTTTTTTCTGGTACCAAAATCAACCGAATCCAAGTATCCATTGTGCGACAGTGCCAGTTTGCTCGAATAGAGCCCGATTTTTAGCGCGCAGAAATGACGCTAATAATGCATTTACAAGTGCATCTTGTGCGTTTGCAAGGCAGTTCGCGCGCTTGAAGCTCTCAGAAAGTTATAACTGAGCACAGAAAGAAAAACGTAATTCAAAACTTAGTCAGAGCTTGGTATAAAATTTTGGTTGAAACTGGTAGTTTTAACTGTTATGACAACAAAGATAGCAAGAGCTGGATTTGCGATGTGCATGACGCCCGATCAATGAAAAAGACAATTTTATTAATTTGATACCGTCAGAGACATCCATCGATTTCTACCCTCAAACGATAAAACACAAAATTCTTTTTCATAAAATATGAAGCCACAACATGATGGACGTTATTCCTTTTTTAAAAACAGTTTTAACAATCTTTTTATTGCCTCGCGATGCTTTCTAGCAGCCCTTCTCTTTGCTGTACCAGTGTGCTTTTATTACGCCATGATCTAAAAATGGCCTTGTTCCGTGAACTCCTTTCTAAAAATGCCATCTCTGTCGATATAATCTTGTCAAGTATCCCAGACAAAACTTAAATGGCCAGAGAATGGTATGCAGAAAACCGTTTACTTTTATCTCTTACCGTTTTGGAGTTATTTTGGAGTTTAGAATCGATCAATATATAAAAAACACCCTGTATGACCTTACAGTGCTGATGGAGCCCCAAAATCTGAAACAAACAAACAAGGGCAGAGTTAGCCTACCTGTTCTAGTTCTAGTGTAAACCTCCCTTGTTCATAGTAACTTCAAGCCGTTTGGCCTGTAGCGAAAGCTTGTTTGTTTCCCTTTCAAACAGTGAAAAAAATTATTCCGCTATTTTGATCAGTCACTGAGATAGGCCTAAATGACTAAATGGTTGTTTAAATTTTCCCCGCCACACAACTAAGCTAGAACAGAAAAAGGGAGAAAAAAGGCTTCATAGTTGGACAATGTATTCTTAGCAGTTGTTTTTTTAGCAAACGTGGCTGTAAAGAATAACACACAGGGTGACCGAGTTTTGCCATGTATCTATGATCAAAACATTCAGATTTGAAAAGTTTCATACTGCAGTAGGAAAAATTATTTCTAAGCACCCAAGTTGACTGTAAAGGGCTTTTTCTCCACTTAAAGATCTGCGACTTGCGACATATTTGGACAGATGGCAAGACATATTCAATATAAACCTTTTGAATAACACCTTCACCTTTACTAAAACTGCATAGGAATGTCATATTCAACAATGGGAAATATATGACATAATGGCATCACTAATCCTTGGGGTACAAGCAGATATGGTAGATGTGGAGCTTAATATAAAAGTAAGGAAAAAAAAAAAAGTCAGATCACTTGGAATGAGATGGCTAGATAATCATCCTGGAAGATAACTGAAAACACAGAAATACACTTTTAAAACAGTCATCTACAAAGTGGCACTTGGAAGAAACATTACGAAAATCTTGTGGGCAGATCTTTGACAGTAGACATACATCACAAAAAGAAAAACGCACATGAGCAATTTCATAAGATGATCTACAATCAAAGATAAAAATATGTCAAAATATCTGATAATCAGTTATTGAGTTAATCATCGTGTGAATGAAGGGAAGCAAAGCATAACAGAAACAATACAAAAAAGGCAGTCTTGACGAGGTACTGGATTCTAGTACTGTTGGAGCAGATCGTTATTTCTTGATGGCTCTTTGTAAGAGCTTACACAAAATAATGTGTTAGTAAGATCAGCCTTATGCCTAAGGACAACCCAAAATATCTGCAACATCCTAAACTCTACTGAGTAGTATGAAGGGCAAGGTGCTATAAATGCCAACATCTGCTTGTTAACACACTTACTCTTCTGTAGTCTATTTTCTTAATTTAATGCTCTTTGAAAACACAATAAACTTTAAATGATAAGTGGGAATCAATGATTTTAATCTTTATCTCTTACCTTCTGTACCAGCAACGAATTACTCAATCACAATAATGCATCAGGATTGTATACCGCCGCTTGCAGTTTTATCCCCCCCCCCCCCCCCCCAAACCCCAAAAATACAATTCTTTAACTCTTGATTGAAAGGTTCTCGCTAGCATCAATGCACTACACTATAAGTAGAAGTCTTGAATGAGTCCGGTGTATGTCCACTTGCAAAACAAGCATACAACCAACAAGAAATAGGATCTATTGGCCACTTTTATGTAACTGTAACATAATACCACATCAGTTCACAGAAAGGAAAACAAAAGCTTTCTATAACATGTCAACCACTGCTGGGAACATTTTAAGGCACTTCATCAATCTGGCAGTTAATACTTCCACAACCTCTATGCCACTGACCATTCTGTATGTGTATACATTAGCAATAATTTGGGCAAGCATTGAAAAAAAGCAAAAAATGACATGAAATGCACATAGGTGTAGAAGCAGATGAATTATTTGTGATCATTTTTACATCAGGTTACCCATCCTTCTTCAGAGGAGTTTGGAATGTTTTTTATTGGCATCTAGTGACTCTGAAGCAGGGTAAAATCTTTCATTGAAAAGTGAAAAATCAGGAGTTCCTTTTACATAACACCGACTCAAGAGAGTTCAACAGACACAAATGGAGTTGCCTGTACATAAGATTTGATATATTTGCGCAACTGCAAGCCAAGCATGCCAAAAGCGGATGATGAATTACCAAAGTGTGTTCACATTCTTGTATAAAGCATCCTCAGGGATGCCAACATTTTCGTACGCATTTTATCCAATAACATAAATGGAAACAAAACCAAAGTCATACGCCTAAAAAGATATCATCTATATATATATTTTAGAACTTGGGGGTGAATGTGTCACCCTACAGACTAAACTATACAAGCTACAGACTTTTAAAAAATTAACATAGATGGCATTTGCTACCGGGACGATGAAGTTTATCATTAAAAATGTTTTAGTTGAAGCATG
>JAUKPP010291619.1:0-10159 GCA_032273245.1 Phyllaplysia taylori
GTAAGGTCATTTAAGAGACGGGCTACTTCGACCCTGCCTGTCAGGGCCAACCCGGGCTGAGAGAGAAAAAAACCCAGATCGTCCGCGATCGGGGATCGATCCAGGGTCTTCACGCTTGCAAGGCGAAGAGCCTAACCATTACACCACAGCGTCGAATTTTTAACTGTGTGTTTAATACTTTGCCCCTCCTCTTGAGGAGAGGAGCTTGACTTTTTTTATCCAATTGTAATGATGATGACTATTTTATTGATCCCTGTAGGGAAATATTGGTTACAATGGCATGCAACACATTATACATTCATCAAATGCTCTTGTACAATTCTTACAATACAAATACACATGAAATGCATTGGGCATATTCACATTTCATTTGGCCACACACCATCGCTGGTCGCTGCTGTGCAGCCCCCTGGTGAGCTGGGGTTAATGCATCTTGCTCAGGGTCACACCACAGTGGTCACCAGCTCAAAAGCTGCTATCATTCAGCATTTCTTTAAAATCATTGTGAACAAGAGTTCACTGACCACTCAACCACTACACGTGGAATCGAACTTGGGTCTTGGGCACGATAGGCGAAGAGCCAAACTATTGCACTACAGATGCCAGTAGGAAACTAAAGTCTGTGATATAAAAACAAAAAGCTAAATCAGAAGCCTGGTGCCTCTATAATATTTTTTATTCCAAACAAACACCAACATCAACCTATCACAAAGTTCATTTATTCACCTGTGGTTGTTCGTTAGTCCTGTCAACTGCTGCATCACCATAGTTTTTCTCGCTCCAGCCCCTGCTACTTGTTTGAAAGTCACTGTTCCAGTAACGGGACCACCTTGAAGTCTAGCCACAAGTGTTGGAGGTCTAAATGGCTTGATCTCCGCACATGAAAAAATTGAATTCCCAGCCGTCGTCATGATCACCAAAGATTTGCCGATCACAGAATTTGCCCCGGACAATGCCAGGTTATTGTCTGTGTAGAAATATTTGGACGAAACGTCTGGAAGAGAAAAAACAATAAAACTTTGTTAAATTTGTTTGTGTTTTGTACGGCACTACCGATTTGGTTTGCTGTAAAAGTTTTACAGCCTTTGCAACACTGCAAGGTCATTTAACTGGGGAGGACAAATCCTGGAACACAGATGCAGATGATTGTCCCCACATGGAAATCAAACTCAGGTCCTCTAGAAGGGACACATTCCTTTCTCTGTTTGTCTCCAAAAGGGTGAAGATCAAGAGTGATAAAAACTCTGAAAAACTCCTGTTTTCATAGAGTTTGATACACGATTACACCAGTATTTCCTCCTACACCTAGGATGATCACAAATAATTTTTCACAGCTTCTCAAAACTTTTCATGGTAGAATCAGAATCAGAATCAAAACGTTTCGATAAATAATTGATTGGAACTCCCATATTTTACAATAAAGCACTGGGCAAAGTAGCTGCCCCTGGCTTCATGGATGTTTGAAAGTACTGCACTTGACTTGCTGCAGTATCTTTGTCATAAGTAAAAACAGCAAAAAAAATAATAAAACTGGTTATACACTATACAAAGAAACAAATCTATGTTATGTCTTATGTTCTGTCCAAATGAAGTGCAAGTCCTATATTGGCCATGTTGATTTATAGTATAACCAGGAAGCCTCCTTGTGTCCCTTTCAAATGGTGAAAAACTTAGGCTATCTCAGTACTTAAAGTAGGCACTAAGACAAAAACACATCCAGGTGAGAATAGAAAAGGGGAGAAAAATTGCGTTATAGTTGGATAATGTATTTTTGGCAATTGTCCCATAACAAACACTTGTGTGAATTCTGAGGAAGAAAATGACGGAATTTCTCCATGTATCTATAATAAAAACATTCAGATCTGCAAATAGTTTCAGATAAACGATCCAATTGACTTTGCATGACTTTTACTCTACTTTGGTATGTGCGCCTTACGATTCATTCGGATAGAACACAAAACTTATGTCTTCTCCCTTTCTGACTCACCTTGTGATGAACCAATATTCAAGTTTCCAAGCCTGCGAGATAAATCTCCTTCTTTACAGCTCAGCCGATTCACACTGGAGCAATAGGGGTAGTACTGTGTGTTTGTTAACTGGGACCACAAGTTGCCAGGATTGTACACAGAACCGGTAGACAAGCACCGGCTGGCAACATTTGTTGAGAGCATATCTGTACCAGGCTATGGACAGGATAAGAATCAAGAAATAATTTGTGGGTGGAACTAGGTTTGTTTGCTTGTTTTGCTCTAGATTTACGGCAGCATCAACACTGTACGTACAGTTATTTTAGCACCAGGGAATATAGATTAAGTTTGGTTTGGTTTGGTTACCAATTTTACGTCCCCGTCAACATTCTAAGGTCAATTAAGAGACAGGCTACTTCAACCTTGCTTGTCAGAGCCAACTCGGCTGAGAGGGAAAAATCCCAGCAGAAAAAAAAACAGATCGTCCGTGACTGGGATCGAACTTACGTACCCTTCATGATAGGTGAAGAGCCTAACCACTACCTCACAGAAACAGGGAATATAGATTAGGACAATAGTAACATTTAGAAAGAAGAACAAGAAGCAGGCCACATCAGAACACCTGCCGACCATCCACAATGGGGAAGGGTCAAGAAATTTGGGTTTCATTTGGAATAAAAGGTTTTATATTATTATCATCAACGCTGAAAGGGTAATTTAGTGCTGGGAAAGGGGAATAACAATAATTTACTTGTATGTTTCAACATAATTTGTTAAGAGCATATCAGGATCTGCAGGCTGTGGATAGGATTCGGATGAAGAAATTTATGTTTTGTATGGATATGGTTTTACAGCACTATCAACACTGTTTGGTTTGGTTTGGTTACCAGTTTTGCGTCCCCTGCAACACTTTAAGGTCATTTAAGAGACGGGCTACTTCGACCCTGCCTGTCAGGGCCACCCGGACTGAGAGGGAAAAAATCCCAGCAGAAAAATCCAGATCGTCCACGACCGGGGATCGATCCAGGGTCTTCCCACATGCAATACGAAGAGCCTAACCATTACACTACAGCGCCGGTTTATCAACACTGTAAGGTCACTTAGGTGCCAGGAAGGATATTAGAACAATAATAATAACATTTAGAAAAAAGGAGGAGCATACCACACCAGGGCAACCACCAAAGTAGTTAGGACAATTATTGCTGTGCAAAGTAAGAAGTAGAAGAAGCAAACCACTACAACATCTACCAACCATACACGGGGTAAGAACGATATTTCACTCTTTGAATTGAAGCAGCAAATGCAATGTGTCCAGTAACAACACAATGTTTGTTTTGTGAGTTTGCATGTGGTTTTATAATATTTTGGTTTGGTTGCCAGTTTTACATCTGTTGCAACACTGTAAGGTCATTTAAGAGATGGCTCTTTCGACCTTGCCAGTCAGGGCCAACCCGGACTGAGAGGGAAAAAATCCCAGCAGATAAAAACCCAGATCGGGTCTTCCGCATGACAAGCGAAGAGCCTAATCATTACACCACAGCACTGGTTGGTTTTACAGACTTTCAACACTATACCATCATATTGACACTCGGATTCTCTATTCCCTCCCTGTGATCCTGAATACTTCTTTATTTTGAATCACTAAATTGCTAATGATGAAGGAGAAAAGAACAGTGTGCATAATAGTTTGCTTCCTCTCTTGATGGGAGGGGCTGGGCTTTTTCGATCCAAATATAGTGGGGGTCAAGTTTCGAGCCCATTTCAAGGGAGGGTCGAGGGTCCCTCCTCTAATCCTATCATTGAACTTGAGTCTTCCATGTGATATGTGAAGAGCCTAACCATTAGCCCTACAGAGTACACAGGTAGATACGTTTTAAAATGTGACCACTGGTCAATGAGATACATTACTAATTGTGATTTGCTTTGCACAGCTATCTCACAAATGAATTTTCCTAAATTGTGAGAAAACTACCTCTAAGGGAAAGTTTACCCTCAGGGTACAGGTAGGATTAAATGCGCTTATAGTGTTACAAGGGGTTTGAAACCATATAAGCAGCAACAAGAAAAATCAAAGGAGTATTACAGAATCGGCATACATTTTCCACTGACACCCAATTGTCAGCCAATCTGTTGAATGATCTGATAGTGTTGCAAGGGGCGTAAAACCAAAAGCAACAATACCAAAAATTAAAGGAGTAGTTACAGGTCTAGCATAAACTTTCCACTGGTGTCCAGTAGAGACAGATTTTCCATCATTGTAGTCCAGTGAAAGAGAGATAGACGTATCCATGTCTGGTCCGTCAGCAGCTTGAACAAACACAGCGTGGCCGATCACAGGGTACTTGAACGTTGCAACAGCAGCCACCACAGGGTAGAGGGGCTCTATGTTTGCACAGATCCACCTTTGTTTGGAGTAAAAGAGTTAACATGACACGAAAATGAAAAAAAAGAGAATAAAACAATATATTTAACCTTGAACGGAAATTCACTTTGCTATGATGTACAGTGATATTCTAATTATGTAATAAAATATATAATAAGAATCCAACAGCGATAACATGTTTCATACAAATGACGCACATACACACACACACACACACACACACACACACAGACAGACACACACAGACAGACACACACAGAGAGACACACACCATTGCAGGTCACCACAGTGCAGCAATCAGAAATATGTCACCGTAATTGTCGCATAAAAATGACACAAAGGTAAATACAAGCGTAACTGCAAATATCTCAGCTAGACAAAAATGGATATAGAGCGTTTTGTCGCGGAACCCTTTGAAGAGCTTCATCCCCAAACACTTTTTTTTTAAAAAATGAAAAATTCAGTTTTGTAACTTTTGAAAACTAAGTACATTGTATAGTAAAAAAAACATTTTGCTCAGCAAAAAATCACAAAGCACGTTATTTGTTCTTAGAATTAAAGTATCAGTACAGATTTTTCTTTCATAAACATTGTTAAAGAAAAGCAGTAAACTGAAGTTTTATCTGTTTCTTCCCTTGAGCATATAATGCGTTTTGTCATGGAACCCTTCATGTACACACACCTGCTTGCAGCTTGATCATCACGGTGGATGACAAGCGAGCGACCAACGATACTGTTTCTGCCAAACAAAGGCAAGTTCCAGTCCATGTACGTCGTGGATACAGCATTCTTCCCAGAAAATGTTCCATATTTACCACTCAGGTCACCAGTTTCATACTGATCGTCTGTCCCAACAGCCGGGGCAGGATAGTTGTTGCTCAGGTCAATGCTGTACGGGTTGAGGTGGCCAGATACTACGTCTGCTACACACATCATCTCCCCTGACTCCACTTGAGTGGGCGTCGGCCAAAGGTGGACATGATAGCCTCCTGCTTGACTTCCAAGTCCTTCAACATTTATAGCACTGTACGTCGCATCGAGTGGTGAAGCCTGGGTGAAGATCATTGTCCCGGAGACTCCTTGGTTACTGAACATAACGCTCGCCTTCCTCTCTGTGAAAACTTTGATCATGGAACAAGCGAGGACAGAGTTATCTTGTCCCGAGTAAATTACAAGAACTTTGTCACTTATGCTATTCTCATCATACAATGGCAAATTGGCATCTCTGAAACCGTTTCTTCGTTCATTATAATTTCTCCCCAAAGCAACATCCCCAACCTTTGAGCTCAAATCTCCAACAGGACATAGCGACTGATTGTTTGGGCCGCAACTTGCGTCATTGATACTTTGAGGGTTGAAAACACCCTGGGCTGAGTACGATCCACTACAAGCTGCCATATTGTTGGAGACAGCCCATTTAGCAGTTACGTCATTTTCTGCTGTGTATAGATCGCTAACAATAACAGTTGGTGCGTCAGTGGCATTTGCTTGTCTGAAGTACACTGTCCCGAAGATGGTGTCCTTGAATACAGACATAGCAGTGACATGCTCAACATTCCTTTCAATAGTGGCACAGATCGTCTTTTGGGCACCTTGAATCAGCAGAGTATGACCTGCAAGAGAATCAAAAGAAAAAGAAAAAAGAAAGTTAGTATTTTAGGTTTGGTCAGGCTTGTAAATAGTTGCAACATTGTAAGGTCATTTAAGAGACGAGGTACTTCAACCCTGCCTGCAAGGGCCAATCCGGGCTGAGAGGTATAAATCCCAGCAGAAAAACACAGGTCATCCACAAGTAGGATCAAACTCGGGTCTTCTGCATGATAGGTGAAGAGCCTAACCATTACATCGCAGATGCCATGGCTTAGTATCTTACATTGGTATGGGTAAATGATAATATCAAGTGCATTCTTGTCTAGAAGAAGGAACTGTGAGCTTCTCAACTATGATTATTAGTCAGTTAGTTTCGAGCTATTAATGTATAGGTTTGGGTTGGTCACCAGTTTTACATCCCCTGCAATACTGTAAGGTAATTTAAGAGACGGGCTGCTTCAACCCTGCCTGTCAGGACCAATCCGGGCTGAGAGGAAAAAATCCCAGCAGAAAAAAAACAGATCGTCCGCGATCGGGGATCGAATCGGGGTTTTCTGCATGCAAGGCTAAAAGCCTAACCATTACACCACAGCGCCGGTATTAATTTATAGAGGCACCAGCTTGTTTGGCTGTTTTAGCTGTGATCATTAGTCGTTCTGAGAAAAAGGGAGTGTACTCTTACAAAGTTATTTCACAAATGGACGGCTTGGTTTGGTATAGTTTTGATTTTACGCTCCCCTGCAACTCTGTAAGGTCAATTTAGAGGTGGGCTACCTTGACCCCGACTGTAAGAGCCAACCAAGACTGAGAGGGACAAAACATCCCAGCAGAGAGACGGAGATGTTTGTTCAATGTAGGCATCAAGCTTCTGTCATCGGCGGGATAAAAGAGGAGCGAAAAGAGTTGTTCTGAAAACATAATCTAGAATTCATAGTGAGTATTGGCTCCGTCGTTGTCGGCAGAGTCCAAGGGAATGCTGAGCGTTACGTTTGAAGCCGACCTGGTTTGGTTTGGTTTGGTTTTGACTCAACGTCCCTTGCAACACTGTAAGTTCATTTAAGGGACGGGCAACTTCAACCCTGCCTGTCAAGGCCAACCCGGGCTGAGAGGGACCTTGTCCGGGCAGAAAAACGAAGATACTTGATCAAACAAACTGCCCTACGTGGGTTTCGAACGCACGTCCTCTGCGTGATAGGCGAAGCGCCTAACCATTACACCACAGACGCCGGTAGCCAACCTGGCTTCAGGAGTAGTCGGGAAGGAAGTCGAGGTCGATTTTCCCACTGCATTAGGCGGAGCGTCCACTGACCTGTTTTGTCAGTTGCAGGCCAGGTTCATATGTATATATCATATAGAAGAGCCTGGCCTGCAACTGACAAAACAGGTCAGTGGACGCTCCGCCTTAGGGTCTCTAGTACCAGTTTCCTGTCTGGATTTACTTCCATTGCCTTTCCCATGGAGGGATATGGCTGCAAGGCGGCGGAGATTCTGAATCAGGGTTTTCTTTCCCCTGGGCGAAGTGCCTTTCGAAGCTGACGAATTTCGCCTGCCCGAAGCAACTGGTTTTAGGGCGCCCGCGACCCGCCTTTGCCCCTTTTCCTGTCAGTGGTAACAGTTCCGCCTGACATGAAGGCCAGGAGATGGACTCGGTTGTCATGGACTCGGTTGTCAGATGCTATTTGAGACGCAAGCCATTGGAAGTTTTTATCGACAGTGGGAGCTTAAGAAGATTATAGTAATAAATTAATAGAAAGAAAAGGAGCACACTACACCAGAGCATTTGCAAATCACCTGCAATGTAACAAAATGCAATATAAATGTAGAGGCTGTGACCATTTATTCCTTGTTGTATTTAAGAATGTCTCACCTTCCAAAATCACGTTGGAACTTGGTAAAATAAAAGAGACGCTTGACGTTGCACTGAGGGATTGACTTGCTGAGATCCTGAAAACAAGAAAAGAGAAACATTTGAAATACTTTTTTTCTGCTGTGGCAAAAGAATAAAGGATAATCTTCTATTTTTAATTACATTAATTTTTTTTTCAATTTTTGCTTCGTAAGCCGTCAGCAAATTGTCCTAATGTAGAAAGTCAGAGTATTTCATACATTGCTAATTGGGCTGCAGGAATTTATTTTTTCTCTTCCTTGTCCCGCCTTCCTTCCTCAATTCTCCTTCCTCCTCCTCCTCCTCCTCCTCCCCCTCCTCTTTCTCCTCATCCCCCGCTCCTCCTCATCCTCCTTGCTCAATCACTCCTCCTCCTCCTCTTCCTCATTTCATCACTTTTCCTCCTCTTATTTCCTCCTCCTCCTCTTCTTTCCACGTTCTCCTCCTCCGCCTCGCTCAATCATTCCCTCTCAATGATCTAAAATAATTCGTGTCAGATGGACCATAAACGCACCAGACGGTTAGATAAAAACAGGGTCTTTTCTATATAAACCTAGACCAGGCACTTGGCAGACCTTAGGCTGCGAGTGTGGTAATGCAAGTCGTCGACATTCTAATTAGCCCATTTCGCCCCCACACCACCTGCAAAACTACTATTTGCCTACCCTTTCTTGTCGGAGACGGTTGGTCTGACCAGTGGGGCTCCGACGTTAATTGTATGACCAGAGAATATATATATAGAAAGGAGGAACTGGGGAATGGAGTTTGATGGCTACGACGAGGAGGCAAGTAAATCTGCAGAAGTCTTAACTCCAGGCAAGAATAGGCGCGGTATCCTGAGTTTGCCAGATATAAGCTTCCGTTCTACACTATTTCGTGGATCTCAAGAGTGTTGACATTTACAGTGGAATGGAAATGTGTGCAGTGGGCTAATATTCTACTTTTTTTGTTGTTGAAAAAACCGTAGGTGAGTTTCCCCTCTAAATAATCAATCACCTATACTCTGCTTTCCAGGAACTGGGAATATATAATAATTGTTATTTACCAGAAGGCTTCAGGGCAAAAAAAAAAGTCAAGGCCAAAATTTGTCCGTTCTTTGTATTTACAGTGCAATTGAGTCACGATTATTAGAGCTTGAAATATAATGAAAGAGGAAACTAGTCTTTGGCACTCATTCACTCAGTGAACCGGCGCTGTGGTGTAATGGTTAGGCTCTTCGCCTATCATGCAGGAAGGCCCTGGATCGATCCCCGGTCGCGGACGATCTGGGTTTTTTTTTCTGCTGGGATTTTTCCCCTCTCAGTCCGAGTTGGCCCTGACAGGCAGGGTCGAAGTAGCCCGTCTCTTAAAATGACCTTACAGTGTTGCAGGGGACGTAAAACTGGTAACCAAAACCAAGTCACTCAGTGAGAAACACAATTAGGTGAATGAATAACCAGAAGAGCAGACTCCATAAGTACGGTGCCCTAAGTTTCGAGAGGTGCGAAGGCGTCAATGTGCGATACATTGTGTCCGTTCAGCGCTATTCCTTCAGTCTCAAAGGAAGTGGAAATACTTCAATCCCTTACTCGATATTTATGCTAGAAAAACCCAGACTTATTTTTATTGCAGAGCATTTAGGTACCCTCCTCTCCGGGAAATCCTGCTGTTATTGCTATTTTTATCGAGTTTGGGACAGCTCTACTGTCATTGGCAAAGAAATGGCGCGGTAGCAACCTGTGACTTCGTGTTTCGTAAAGGGAGTGAGGTTTCTTCTCTAGAATTTACCTCTCTCTGGATTCACGTTAAAAGGCCAGTTAAATGTTTGAGTCACTTTTGTTTAGGTCGTTCGAAAGTGAACATCATAGTTTTTGCCCAACACACGCCCCTTGACTACGAAGTAAGATATTGCCGTTTCCGGGTTTTTTTCTCTTGCGGGAGCAGTCGAGAAATATGGAGAAAAAACATCCTACGTAGAATACAAAAATGCGACGAGACTACACAATACAAACTGCGTGCTACGCAGATTACGCAAACTAAAAGTTTATTTTAGATTATTTGGCGCAAAAACTGGAGGAGTTATCAATGCATAGGCCTACAGCGGTGAAAGTACTAATTGTACTTAGAAGAAAATGGCGCATTTCAGCATTTTAATTCACGGGAAAATTTCTAGGTACAAAAAGTACCTATCAAACCATGTTTTCTAAGGGTTAAACACACTTTTCAATCGTTAGATTGCCTTTGGAACTTTCTAATGCGTGTGTGTGTGTGTGTGTGCGTGTGTGTGTGTGTATGTGTATGTGTGTGTGTGTGTGTGTGTGTGTGTGTGTGTGTGTGTGTGTGTGTGTGTGTGTG
>JAUKPP010291630.1:0-10159 GCA_032273245.1 Phyllaplysia taylori
GTTACCAGTTTTACGTCCCCTGCAACACTGTAAGGTCATTTAAGAGACGGGCTACTTCGACCCTGCTTGTCAGGGCCTAAGAGGGAAAAATTCCTAGCAGAAAAAGCCCAGACTGTCCGCAATCGGGGATCGAACCGAGGTCTTCCGCATGCAAGGCGAAGAGCCAAACCATTACACCACAGCGCAGGTATACCGACCTCTGTGGTGTAATCGCTAGTAGTAGAGGTGCCAACTAGCAAAGGAAAAAAATCCTGAAATCCACTTGTTCTGCCTTGTATGTTAGCTGTTAAATCACATAGATTAGAAATAAGGTTGGTTCATCCTATATTTCAGGATTTATCTGGAAAATTAGCACCCCTAGGTTAGGCTCTTCCCAGATCACGAAGAGTTCGTGATTTCGAGGTCCACGTGGGACAGTTTGTATGAAAGAGTTTACATGTGTTTTTATTTTTCTGATGGGACTCAGCCTGGATAGGCCCTAACGTGTCGTCCAAGTAACAAATTTCGATATCAATATATTATATTGACGTTTCTCTAAATGTTTTGTTTTGTCAAGAGAAAAGTTAGATAAAACAATTTCTGTTTGACCTACCGCTTCATGCAAAACATCATTAAGAGAAAAAATTAAACAGAAAAAATTAAAGATACTTGTCTAACTTCAAATTATGCATCAACATCATTTTTAAAAAAAGAAATTTAACTTGTAACGCTGATGAACTGTTTAAGAATAATGAAAATCTCAAAGGCAACAATAAACAGTTCTGAAACATCACAACTTTGCTATGACTTTTAGTTTTACGTCACCCTGCATGTCCAGACCAACTCCAGTTGAGAGTGATGGATCCCAGCAGACACACAAATGCCCATCACAACATGGGAATTTTTCTTCAAACTTACATGACACTATCAACACTATTGGGTGTACATTCAAAATAAGTGTAACAATCCAAAGCATTACATCTGATTTTATTTGTTTGATTTGATGAAGTTTCATGGCTCTATCAAAACTGTAAGGTCATTTCAGCACCTGGAGGTAGGTTAGGACAATAGTACAGTGGAGTCCGTTTAAGGTGACTTTGGATCAAGTGACATACCGGTAAACATGACCATTTTTTCAAAGTCCTGGCCATCTCTTCTCTATGTCTTTGTATTGAAACCTCACTTAAGGTGACTTGGAACCTCTGATAAGATTCACAAATATTTTCCCTCTGCCACAATACTGCCTGTCTGCCTTACACCGGGGCTCCCCTGAACACACCTCTTGACCATTTCACACATTCTAGGAGTCGTAAATCGTAACCCCAGCCTCCTGCTCAAGCCTCTGCTATTCAGACACTCCACTAATTTACTATCATTATCAGAAGGGGTCTATTCTACAGTACAGTACTACTTTCTCTTCCCCACTCCCTACTCTAACTGATTTTGGATACGCTGACACTCGCTTAAGGTGACCAAATTTGTGTATCCCCTGAGATATCCCCTTAAGCAGACTCCACTGTTTTTGTAGCATTTGGAAAGAAGAAGGAGTGGGTCACATCAGAGTGCGCCGGCGCTGTGGTCTAAAGGTTAGGCTCTTTGCCTTGCATGCGGGAAGACCCTAGATCGATCCCTGATCGCGGACGATCTGGGTTTTTTTCTGCTGGGATCTTTTCCCTCTCAGCCCGGGTTGGCCCTGACAGGCAGGGTCGAAGTAGTCCATCTCTTAAATGACCTTACAGTGTTGCAGTGGACGTAAAACTGGTAACCAAACCAAACCACATCAGAGCACCTGCCAATCACCAGCTGATTATGCCTTCTCATTAAGAATTTTTTTTTTTTAAATGCAACGTTTCCAATATATATTCAAAATATATACAATGAAACATCAGTCACAAGAAATATATTAAAATCAATACTTTATTTCTAAGTATCACATCAACAAGAAAGCACTAAGAACTGAAGTATCTCGTCTTTGCCTTGGCTAAAAGTGTTCTGACTGGTTTGCTGCTCTCGAAGGGTGTCTGTGGAAGGTGGACGAGACGCCGGAACGGGCTGTAATCCAGCAGAATGTTCTGTACGCTGGCAAAAATGCCCGAGCTCACCCAGTACAGGACCATGGTCTGTGGACCAGGCAAGTGACAAAGATACACAATACATTCAAGATAGATTTTTTATTTGCTTTTTGCAGAACATTACAGAACATTTTGTTTAACAATTTTCATCTCTCTCTCTCTCTCTCTCCCTCTCCCTCTCTCTCTCACACACACACACACACACACACACACATACCCACCTACATGAAGATAACTAGGGCTTATCAACGAAACAAAGTTAAGTGTTCTAGATTTAACTGTGTATAGGCGTAGGCAAGACCAGTGGAAAAAAAAAGATTAACTGATCTCCTCAGTCTCAAATGAGTGTAGTATTGATGACAATAATCTACGATATTGGAAAGCCATGATCACTCGATAGTAGATTGTTAGCTTTTCTTTTGTTACTACCAGTCAACCACGGGTCCAACAAACACTCAGATAAAAAATTTACCAGGAGTTGGTCCAGGCAATCTCCAGCTATGTTTTTGCTCTTTGCAACAATGTAAAGTCAAGCAAAAGAACATCTAATTCATCTGTCTCTCAGGGTTAAATAAGGCTGAGAGAAATTTCAATAGGGTAGAGATGGTGTTGAAATCAAGGCTGTAAGAGACATAGCGCCTCCCAAATCAAACGTCAAATAGAGTAGCAACTGCTGAAAATGCCTCTGCAAAATATGAACTCGGAAACAATCAAATAATGAAAACAAAAACTGCATTTGTGATATTCACTTACACTGGGCAGGTAAGCACTGACAGGAACAAAGATGAGAGCAAGAGATCGCAGGGCGTAGGTCAGGTACTTCCTGTACTTGGTCACTTCTGACACATGGAGGTAATTCATCTGAAACATGATACAATTTGTTACCATTCATATCATAAGTTTGACTTAATTAAAAATACATGTACTTCGTAAAAACAATGCTTTCCCAAGCATTAAAAAGAAATATCCTGTCAGCAAAATGATAAAAAAATGTTGCACACTAAAACTTTTCAGAGAAGAAAAACAAATTGTTTTATTCGAGGGGTACTCCACATCATTATAAAAGTAGGTATAGTACATGTATAAAATATATAATACATGAATAATTTATATTGCGCATTTTGGTTGAGGTTTGTAACTTCTACCATGATTAGAATTTTTTGGTATAAAACACATCTAGAGGAAGAAATTATACAAAAATATTTCTTCAAAAACTTTGTGGGCTAGTGTCTTTTAAATGTTTGCCAACAATAATACTGTTTTCATGAAAAACATTCACTATATATTATTAGTAGGCTAAAACTCGACTAAAAAAATTCTAAATAAATTGCAAATTTGTACCAGACATGCCACATAATTTCTCATTTAAATTTAAAGAAGGAAAAGTAGGATGGAGATTGTTTGCCTGCTTGGAGTTATATCAGTCCTTCATAACTAAGAAGCCATACGGGCCCAGGGATTTAGCTGAAATGGTCACGACTCTTTTCAGATCGCAAGGTCATTGGTCCAAGCTCGCAAGGGATGGGGGGAAAATCAGTCAAAATACCTGACGAAGGGATTCCCTCTTTTAATGGGCCTGGTGCCTCAAAATTAATGCAAGTGCTCTGCTAGCTACGATCTGCAGGACCCCATTTATGATGTAGTTTGGTTCACTCTGTTGGTTTTGAGCTCGCTTGACTTGAACTTCAGCTAAATTGATCGTTTTCTAGAGTCCATACCCAATTTTTCTTATTTTCAAGTACAAAATGAGATACATTGTAATTTGAACTTCTGATGAGCTGATCCTTTATACTAATTCCACTTCCCTGATGACATACTCATTTGTAGTCGACTATAGCACTTTTTCTTACTTTGACCTGTGCGAGCCAGAGTACCTATCAGCGTTTCTAGTGTAACGATTTGGCTCCTCGCTTTCCATGCAAAGGGCATTGATTTCAATCCCTTGTGGGGCAGGTCCTTTGATCAAATATCTCCTACCTCCATTTTTCCATTGGACAGTATCCTTCTCAGACTCAGGGTTGGCCCTGACAGACAGGGTCAATGTAGCCCGTCTCTTAAATGACCTTTTAGAGCCGCAAGGGACACAATACACCAAAGCAAACAAAACCAAAGATGAGTACCTCAATGTTGAGTAGTGTGATGGTACCCATCATCAGAGGCAGGATCATGGTGCTGTCCACTTGAGTCAGGTCTGGGAACCACGCGATTCCTTCCTCCACAAGGCCAGCAAAATCTGTGTGGCTGTCTAGAAGAAACAGTAGTAAAAATTACAAAGCTCAACCAGACCTCAGAGATGTATTTGTATGTTGGAGAGCCTCTTTCATCCTCGTTTGTATAAAAAAAAAAGGGATCCCAGATTGCAGTATCTCTGTTGGAGAGCCTCTTTCATCCTCGTTTGTATAAAGGAACAAACAAGCATCAACATAGAGGAGATTAGGTATATTATCCAGATGGAAAGTTCTGCATAGTTAATCCTCACAGTCATTCCACAATTGCCCTGTTAATTTTTTAGCAGTTTCAGATTATTGTCTCACTTAGATCTCTGACTCGTATTCTATCAGAATATTAGTCGGGAAACTATATTTATAATAGTTTTCTGGAATGCAAAATTACAGGTCTATCTTGAGTAGAATTTGCGTTACTTCTACAATTTAAAAAGTCCCAGTTGCGTACTGTAAAAAGAGAAACTAAGGCTGAAAAATTTGTTTAACTTTGGTGGCTTTTACAATCATGTTTTTTCTTTCTTTTTTTTACAAAATTTTTAAACCCTCACCGTAATATGTGTTTTTTAAGTAAATATAGAAGACACTGATACAAAAATTACTCACATTTAAAATTGTCCAACAAATACAAAAACAATGGGAACTCTGTGCCTCATGTTTTCACTGGTGCTACATTTCATGCAGTCGTAACAAATATCATAAATACAACATAAAGAGATATACTGCTGGTCTACTATCACGGTGCTTCCAACAGCAGATGACAAAAATGGAGTAAATTTTCACACACAAAATGCCCTCCCCTTGAACAGTGATATACACTCACCTAGAGTACTAAAAATAGTGCTAAATTCCCCCCTCTAAGTTTATGCAATCACATGAAATCATCAAAAACCTTCTGTGTGAAAAGATAAGGAACAAATTAAAACACTCCTACTCATAAATTATTAGCTTCTTTTTTAAGAGACACAATAAAGAGCATGCACACGTCTGTTTTGATCAAGAAAAAGAATAAAAAGAAAAAGGTTATTGAATGTCAAAACCATAAGGATCTCTTGATCTAAACCTAATTCTTAACAACCAACGACGAAAAATTCCAGTTTTTATATTACTACTTATCATTCTAATAAACCCCTTCTTGTGCTAGTGCCATAGTGACTGTGAGCTTATTATAAAACACAGTAGAACATGGCTATAGCGGGACTTATAGCTCCAGAAGAAAAATCCCGCTGTAGGCAAGTTACCGCTATAGGGATGCCAAGGGGAGTTACTGAAAAATTTCCAAAGATCCACATGATTACCTCCTATGCAGAGGAAGACGCAGTTTCAGTCGCTAACGACGACATAAGCAAAAAGCAGGAGTCCAAAATGAAAAATTGTGGAAGCGAGGCAAAGAGTTAGGATTTCCTGCAGAGCAGCGATTTTGCTATGACTTCAATGGTAGCTATATTTAGTGCTTTTGATGCCACCCCGTGCCCGTCCCTGCGCACAGTAGTTAGAAATTTGATTTTTGCCTCATGCTGAATCCAAGTTCGGGCCTTTCCTTGCCCCGCTTAACCAAAGCACAGGTTACTGAGGTTAAATAGAAAAAAAAAGGGAATTCCGGTACAGTTCCGCTGTAGCAGGTGCCGTTTTAGTAATGTTATGCTGTGCTAGTCTAAGCCAGGCCTATGAGAGCCAGCTAAAAAAAAAAAACCACAAGTGTATATCCCAACAATGAAAATCCGACATCACTGACACCATGACATAGTCAGTCTCTCCTATTGTAATGGGAAGATACTCTATTTGGTCTAAAAGAAAACGCCAGTCACTTGTCACAGTCATAATATACACTTTTCTATCTTCTCAAACAAGAGAGCATCAAGGCACTGCAGTAAACCTGAATAGCTCTATACTTATGCCTTCGAGGTCATCGCACTTAAGTTTCTGTGGCTTTCCACTAAATTTAGGGGAACATGTTTCATGGAGTGCACTTCACGGAACATGCTTCGCAGAGAGTTCTTCATGCACACTTTTCTCAGAACCAAGGTAGCCTGACACACATATATGGAGTCAGCAGGGCATCCCAGTTCTACCACTGTTTTTTCAACTTATCCATAAATTGCAATTCCTATTCAGTCCTGTGATATGGTGTCGCCGCTTTCCGCACTGCTTTACCGTGTCTGTCCGTAAATTGAGGCATGTTTTAGAAACCTGAGCTAAAGTTAAGTATACAAACTTTTTCATCAGATGGGGAATTCCCTGACCTTAAAATAGGGAAAATAACTAATTTCAGAACATTTGAAGCACTGTTAATAGGAGATGCTTGACAAGAAAATGTAACTGTCTGGAATTGCACGAGCCAAAATATTCTTTTCTGCATTTACATCAGCGTAAAGCGTGCTTTGCATCTAATCACTTCCATTGTTTACCTGGAAACTCTATGTACTGACCTAGATCTGGGTTCCCAGCACGGACAGACATATTCCTCAGTGCATAGGATACACTGATCCAGACTGGGATCTGAAGCCAAAAAATGGCTGTGCTTTTCATAGGATGGCAATTGTCTCGAATGTGAAGCTCCCGCAGCAGACGGTTCAACTGTTGAACAAAAAAATCAAGAGCTTCATTGCAAAACACCTTATATGCCCAAAATAAGGAAAAATTCACTTATGTAACTTTTGATGAACAAACAGTCAAGAACCATTTGACTAAAAAAAAATCACAAAGCCTTTTATCTATTCTTAAAATTATCGCATTAACATTTTTCATTCCCAAGCATTGTTAATTAACAACAGTAAACTGCAGTTTTCTCAGTTTCTTCCCTTGAGCATATAACCTTGCTTTTTTGTGATGAAGGTCTTCATATTAACATACAAACATTTCATAAATTGTATATTTTTGTTGAGCTTCTATGGGACCACAATCGACACTGTAACGTTACTATTTTTTTATTGTACATCATGATAATCATTTACTACTCTGTTAGTGAAATTCCCAGGTGTAATCACTCATCAAAACTCTCGATTACAATTTCAACTTAGAAATTTCGCCTGTACATGTGTAGAATATATTTTTTATGTACAATCATAGCTCACATTTATCAGTGCTGTCGTCACTCAACAAACATGTAAGTTCACCTCTGTCGCAAGTCTGTTGTTAACAACTGGGTAAACAGAGGGACCACTAGCTTTGCCTTCACTTCGTGTTGGTTAGGAATTAAACTGCATTGTGTATTATGGGTGGGGCTCATAACAACAGGTGAATGGATTAAGATGGTCGCCTGCCACACTCATCACAGCTGAAAATTTATTGCCCAACGATCGACACGGGTAAGCGCAAACCTTGCCGACGTTCAGTGCTTGTCAGCAAGCACAAATAGTAGGAGGGGCTAATAATATGTAACAGCGATAGGTGAAAAGAATGAGTACTGACGGCTCGAACAAGGACTCCTCTCTCATCCACAGAAATAGGCGCCCATGATGATGGCCACGAGTCGGTTAAAATGAGAATCAAGCTGTTGTCTTGGGCAGAGTGATTATATAGAAAAAAACACAAGGGGGAAATGAGAAGTGGCCGTTTGTACAGGTGGTCCCTAGAGCAGGTTCGACTGTATCTCATGACTTCAGACATGCAAGTTGGGATCAGCTAGTGCTGTAATACTTTAACTTTACTTTTTCAAATAACTTCAGTTCAGGGCTTTTATCCTACCAGACAACTCACATTTTTGTTGTATTCTTGTTTGGCTTTTAGCTGGTCCCAGCCAAACTTGGGCATCGCCATGGAGACCTCCACTCGTAGGCGCTCTGCTATCTCCTTGACCTCCGGGGCCAGACGCTCCAGCCGTGCCATGTTGTGGTGTGTGTATACGGTCAGCGGCATCATCAACAACACACGCACCACAAAGGCAGTCAGGACAATAGTGGACCACCATTGGAGACCTGGGGCAAGACAATATTTTGAAAAAGTTGAAAATTATAGTTGTTTGGCTAAAACAGCCAAAGATGCTGGCGTCTCTATAAACATCAAACTTTAAACTAACTACTGTGCCATCCTATACCCTCACATAAAACGGACATAATTCTGAGTTGTTGTGTAGTTATCTTTGGGTTTCCATCTCTTACAACACTGTGAAGTTGTTTATAAAAGGCAAGCTTTTTCACACTGCTTGTTGAGGCCAATCCAAGCTGAGACTGCTGAAAAGGACACTGCATCCAAAAAGAGCGTCATCACTAACTCAATCACACATAGCAAGCATACCAATGTCTGTGGTGTAATGGTCAGCTCTGTAACTATCATGCAGAGGATGGGAGATACAGGCCCACATGGGGCAGTTTTTAAGGTATCTCTCGGGGCGTCGATGGCCGAGCAGTAGTGCACCCTCCTACAGATGAGAATGTCCCGGATTCGTACCCGGGGATCCCTGGGATTTTTTCAAAGTTTTCATGGCTCCGACCCCCGTCCTATCGAAGATGGACGCAAAATTCAGAGGTCCCGCCTCGTAAATGACCTTACAGAGTTGCATGGGGCGTTAAACCAAAACCAAAACAAGGTATCTCTTACTTTCTAATGGGATGTACAGTCGCTCTCAGCCCAGGTTAACCCTAACAAGCAGGGTCAAAGTAGCCAGGAGTGAAGAACAATCATAGCCCAACTGATGTATCAGACACCAAGAAGAAGAGTTTGCCCTTAACACCTTGCATACCAACAAAGATCTGCAGCTCAACCTTCCACTATGCGGAAAATAGTTTTGTTTCTGTGTGGTATATATGTTGAATAGGAGTAAGAATTTTCTCAGTTTCCAAGTTTAAATTAATCTTGAAAACATTTCTATGATTTCATAACTCTGTATTCGATGCTGAAATGACCTTATGGTGTCGATGGAGCCGTAAAACCCCAAACAAACAAACAGATCTTTTCTCTGGCTGAAACACTCTCATACTCTCATTGCTGAAAAATAATTCATTGTTACTGTATGCACAAAAAATTTCTAAAAATAATATTGAGCTGATGGAAATTAAAGAAAATTTTTGCTGAAAAAAATTCAGAAAGCAGTTGATGTATACTCAGCACAGGTGTTTCATCATTGAAAAATACTATAGTCAGTCTGTAACAAGGAAAATAAAATCCATTGAATCAAATAATTCATTTCTCATTGCCAGAAAAAACAAAAAAACTTACCACTGATAAGATATGCAGAGGAGATCACAGTTTCAGCAAAGTGAATCATTGGGAAATCTGGGAAGAGCAACTGGGTTGGCATGACTGTAAATTGACTTGATTCCACTGCTTGCACAGATCCGTCAAGAGGCAAAGAGTATTGACGACTCGAAGTAGATAGGCAGCGGGAGCCTGTCTGGCATGTTGGGAATGAACTGCTGTGCAACAGAACACGGCATCTTCCATCTGATAGTCTTGCCCGCCAATTACTTCTTATGTGACTATCTATACTTGGGCCTCCTTCACAATGTGTGTGGGACAGATAGGGCGAGTGAAATGTTCCGTGGTCTAAATTATTTCTAGCACCATCCAGATTGTCTTTTAAAAGTATGGAAACTTTTCCTTCCTCACCATGATGTCCTCCATGCATGGACTTAATGCAGCTAGAGCATGCTCTTGGGAAATTACTACATACAACCTCAAACTTTATCTTTAACACACAAGGAGTTAACTTGAGGTGTTGAGCAAAACCAAGTCGATTCAAAAGCTGATACATTTTTTGAAGAAAATCCAAGACAGAGAATTCATTCAAAACTGCCTGCTTCCCAAATAAAGTGTCTTGGCCTTTGAATATCTTTTCAGCATGAGAAGTAAGAACTCCAGGAAGTAAAATATCAGCATGGTTCAAACCTGAAAGGAATGGAAAAAAATGAACTTACAATGATGCAAAATGTACAATAAAAGAAGCCC
>JAUKPP010291641.1:0-10159 GCA_032273245.1 Phyllaplysia taylori
GAAAACGAAATTTAAGGCAACAAAGTGGCCACTGTCCCATATGTGGGGTTGGCCCATATGGGGTTCCTTCACTCTAGGTTGCCCCAGTTTTCGCCCACCTAAGAACGCGTAGGAATACACAGTTTAACACTAGATTCCCAATATGTGGGCGAGATTTGGCACTGGGCGAAAATAGCAGCACAAAAGATACAACTACAACCGGCATCCAGCAGTACCAGCAGTATACAAACACATACACATCACAACGACGAAGTCAATCGATGTTTACTTCACCTACACTGCACTTGAATCGCCACACACTTGGATCTCGCGACTGTGCGACACGAACACACCTTTTGCACACGGAAATCTCCCTCGGACTCTCTCTCTCTCTCTCTCTCTCTCTGCTATCTTTTCTGACAAACGGAATTCTTCTGAGTTCTCTCCCCCGACTCCCCAATATTGTCATTGCCAGGTCTTCGATTTTTATTTGGCATGATGAGTAGGCTAACAATAAACTTCTGTATCATGTACATTTATGTCTAGTCAATGCAATGGCGACATAATATGTCGCCTCAGGATGGCAAACTCGATAAATGTGCATGATTTATGATATAGATATATTCATATGAGAAACAGAGAAAACCATAAGGTTTGAATTTCGTGTAAGCTGAGAGTGAAATTGTGCACATAATGAAAACAAATAGAAAGTAGCCTACGTACGGTGATGAAATTTTTGTTCTGACCCCATTTTTGTTCGACAAACCTAAGGTAAATGATTTGTCCTTTACATGAACTATATTTTTTTAAACGAAAAATATACATGTACTTTTGTTGTTCTGTTTCTTCATAATCATTATTGACCGTCCGCGAACAGTGTAGACCCACTAATATATATTTTTTTCATTCTTTGAAAAATCTGGAACACTTCAAAACGACAGGTTGTCTGCCTCACATCCGCGAAGGTGGATAACTCTGAAGAAATACCTTCGTTGACAGAGCTTCATTGACGACGGAGACAAAATTTTAGTTTGCACTCATGACATTCTCCTGTTGGAGGTATGTTTTTAAATTATATGAAGGCAATAGCTGCTCCCTGTGTCATTTAAGTTGCATTAGCTTTTTTTAATAGCCATGAGGCCTAAACCTTGCAATATAAACAAGGTGGTTTTTTTTGTTGTTGTGGTCTTCTTTTTATATCATTGATCATCATGATGCGCGTCGGCCGCTGGCGTTGGCCGTCACACTCGTTGAATATCGACATGATCTACTGTTGCTTAACTTAATTGTTGTAATAGCAGCTAGTTTATTAAGTGGTAGTAGTACTACTAAAACTAGTAGAAGCAGTGAGTGCAGACTGCAGAAGGCTGTTTTTCATTTGATCGGTTTTTATTCAGACTGTTTTGTGTGCTC
Source organism: Phyllaplysia taylori (assembly GCA_032273245.1). Lineage (NCBI taxonomy): Eukaryota > Metazoa > Mollusca > Gastropoda > Aplysiida > Aplysiidae > Phyllaplysia > Phyllaplysia taylori. Next base: position 1,393 of record JAUKPP010291641.1, read on the forward strand.
TGCTCGTTTGTACCACAGACAATATAGGCCTACAATAGGCACTGGTAGGGCCTACTGAGCTGTAGCTATCAAAGTGTAACCTGCAATTCCCTTTCATAAATAGAATTTAAGAGTTGGAATAAGATAAGATCAAGATTTATTACTCCCTTGGCTGGAGTGCATTAATACTTGAGCCTATGTATAATGTTATGAGTATGAGGCCTATACTATAAGGTAGCCTGTTACTGTTGCACAACGACAATATCAGTATCAATCATTTACCAAACTAAGTCTAATTTTAACCTGAAGACAGTACAGTTGAACCTACCTTAGCGACTACCTATCCAAGACAAGCACCTGTACAAACGACTGCTTCTCACTTCCCCTCTTGGAGAGTGACCATTTTAATCCATTTACCTGTGGTCATTAGCCCCATCCCATTATTTGCAATACAGTGTAATACCTGACCAACACAAAGTGAAGGCAAAGTTAGTGGTGTGATCAATGGTCCCCCCCCCCCCCCCCTCCCCCACTTATGCCTTTCGGGCTTGATGGAATGGCTTTTTGGTCCCTAAAGAGCCAGGGGCATTTTCAGCTAACAAAGCCAGTTGCCCCACCTCATATTCTTTTGAGGGGAGGGAAGGGAAAGGTTGGGTTTTTTTTTCACTTCATGTTTGTCTAGCATAGACGACCATTTTGCTCTCAACAATGAGTGGTCGTCTTGTGCAGGTTTGACTGTAGTTGATTTGCCCTCACAGATTATGATTTTCATTTTGAAGTACTTATCATTTGTTTATGTTCTCATTGTTCTACCATTCTATTATTGTAAACTTGCTGGCTGCTTGTGCTCATTATGTTTACAACTGATGGAGACTGTACCCCTAATTTTGATTAATCACATTACTTTGCCATTTATGTACTCCCAGGGCTGGAGAAGGAAGTATATGTGTATATATATGGAATGGGCCCAATCAGATTCTATAAAACCTAAATTCTAGGGAAATGTAAGAAGCTTTTATGAGTAAAAAAGACACATTCTTGAAGTTAGAAAATAACATCACAGTAAGGGACAGACCCTAATTTCCTACAAAAATATTTGGTTTCTTGGTGTTTTTTTAGAGTACCACAAGCTTATGTTACAAATATAATATGTATCCATACAGCCAGCCAGTTGAAGATTAAGTGAACACATAGCAAGAATCTTTGCTGTAAAGACAGCCATGCTTGTTCCAATCTTCACTTTGAAACTCAACCATCGAGTTACACCCCGGGCAGTTGCAGTGGGGCGATATGACGGCAAACATCCAGCACTCACATGTGCGACAACTGCAGGAAAGGTGAAGTTTAAGTGCTGTTTTCTTTTTTTGTATTAGTTTTTATTATATTTTGTTGTTTTTCAAAAGAGTACAGACAGATATCGTGGCACAAAATTTTGCTGTCACATTTACGGCTCATTGAATGGTGCAGGTGAATTTAGCTGTGCTAAATACATGTAAATGATATATTGTTTTCAAAGCAAGCTCAGTTTTTTTTGGCAGTGAGAATAGGGTATATTCTTTGTTATGCAACTAAATTTGATTGAAAACTGTGTCCTGGTTCTTTTTCAGTTGACTGCAAATTTAATAATCTATCATTAAAGCAAGAGCTTATTGATATAAAAAATTTTGTTCTCTATGATCTCCACAACCACGTTGTGCATGATGGCCAAACTTCTCATCAAAGAGCTTTTGAAATACTGGTAAAAAATATGAGACAAACAAATCACGAATGGACAATGGCAGATTCTAGCCATTCCATCTGTTCAGTAGTGCACATTCATACATCAGGAATTAACGATCCTGAGTACTTTTTTCAACCTGCATTTGGGGAAAAGTATAGTAGAGGAACATGGAGCAACCATCCTATTCATAAAAGGCTAGACAAAGAGAGACAGGGGGGAGTGAAAAAATGAAGAGAGAGAGATAAAGAAAGAAAGGCCGGGGGGGGGGGGGGGAGGCAGAGAGGGCGGGGGAAAGAGAGAGAGAATAAGACAGGGTGAACAAAAGACAAAAGAGAGAGGCAAAAAGGAAGTCAAGGTGGGCAGCTGGAGGAGAGAATCTATCTCTAGAGGTGTGTAAGTCTTTTTGCATGTCATTCAGGAGATTGGAGTTTGAAACCCCTGAGCAGTTTTTTTAATTTTTTATCATTTAGAGAGATGACTGAAGCTTTGAGAAAGATGGAAAGAGACGTAGAGAATACCTGAAAAAACTATACTAAAAAGATGGACAGAATAGAATTCCTCAGAAGAAAAAAGATCCAATGATGAATTCTATTTCATTCAATGAACTAGCAATTCAAAGAAAATAAGTTTATCTACAGTATGATAAACTACAGAAATGTTTCATTTGATTTTTTATATCTCAAATTCTTACTTTTTAACAAAACAATTTTGGCTTGAACTTTAAAAATTTGTTGAATTTTGGTTTAATGGCAGAATCTTTATTGAAATATTTTAATAATAAAATTATGCACCTTTGTTATATGGTTTTGATGCAAAATTCCAATTAGATCAATTGTGTCTAGGGCAACAGCAACAGCAGTCACTAATTTTCATTATTGTCTTATTTTGTTTTTCTACTGCATTTTCTACAAACTTAGTTCACTGTAAAAGCTTCAGAACTTTTTTCTTTAAGATCCATTAAGATTTAGCTTAAAGAAGAATATGGAAACCATACAAGATCTTCCTTTTAGAACCAAGTGCTTTAACCTATTAAGCAAGAGCATCAACAAAATATAATGCTTTGGGACAGACGAAAAAAGCCCTAATTGATGTAAATGTCTTTGTCCCAGGTTTTGGTTCACAGTCCCCATACAAGCCAAGTAGACCTCGGCTCTGGAATCGGCTCAGACGTCAGTTTGCTAAACATCAACCAACAGATCACATCGTTGGCGTCCGGCAAACTTGATGAAAATGCTGAAGGAGACTTGCTGGTTGTGGGATCACCTACCAATGTGTTGGCCTATGACATCAACAATAACAGGGATTTGTTTTATAAAGATGTGAGAGTTCAGTTTTTTTATCATGTAAACTATATTTCCATCCTTTCATCTGCAAACACAATTTTAGAGAAAGGTTAATTGGGTAGACATAATGAGAGGTTGGCTTGAATTGCTCCCTATTATCCTTTTTTTCCCCTTTCAATGTGTTCTACCACAGACATAATAGGAACTTCAGGTTTTACTTTCTGCCTCAAAAGTGTTGGTTGCATTTATCACTGATACACTCCATATGTATAGAAGTGTTTTGCAATGTGAAGCAGTTCAGTTATCGAAAGGACATAGTTGTTCAATAAAATAGATTCACTTTTGTATTTAACAAAAATAGTCTATTGGTCTGTCATTTGAAATAAAAAGAGCAGTTAAAAAAAACACTGAAGAAAGAACATACGTAAAATTTCAATTTTGTATCTTTACCAATTCATTAGACATCTGAGCTCAAGCCCTTCAGCATGTGCCCAGTTTTGTTTAAATTCACACTAAAATAAACATCTTATTTCTGTCCTAATATTGTTTTGTGTAACAATGTGTTCATGTGCAGAGCCCGGATGGAGCTAATGCCATTACCATAGGAACGTTGGGAAGCATCGACACACCTCTTGCTGTGGTTGGTGGCAATTGCTCTATACAGGGCTACAACATTGAAGGAGAGGACAATTTCTGGACTGTAAGTTAAAATATACATGTTTAACTTGTAATAAGTTTAATTTTTATCAGGAATATATGTATGAGTACAAGTCAGATTTACTATCTATGGGGAAATTTCAGAAAGTCGTTGAAACTTTATTCCTTGTGGGTATAAGAAAGTATCCATTTTGCTCCCAAGCACATAGGTATGTGTTGTTGAAAGAACACAGATGGTAATTGTATACATTTTTTATTGCATTAAATACAGAACAAGAAGTGTGTGTACTTATTAGTCATATACGATAATCTTGTATGTGGTCCGACAAATTTTGTCTTACAATATATGTAAATGTTCATGCATACAAAATATGTATTACATGCTAATAGCAAATTGATGTACTTGTTATACCTATAAATTTCAAACGTGGAGCATTGTTGATGGACACATGTCCTTGTGGGGTTGATGTGCCTTGCATTAGTTTTGCCCGAACCAACTATTTGACATGTACTGTTGTATTCCAGGTGACCGGTGACAACGTGCAATGTATTTGCTTATTGGACTTCAGCAATAATGGGCAGAATGAGGTATTATTTTATTATGTTGATTGCTTTTTTTTCCACGAACAAAAATTAATTCTCCTGAGTGATGTGTTACCATTTTGGCTTACGAAGTCTTACACAATGTATTCAGTGAGGCTCCTGGACATGGACTAGTACATGTATCCATTGACCTTCCAGTTTGGAAGTTTGAGGCTTGGTTAGATTCAACTGGTTTCCTTGATTACACAAATTTTCCTCGCATCACCTCGGGTAAGAATGGGTACCTGGCCAAAAACAATGAAAGATCTTATCAGCATTTTAGCCCTTGAATGCTTGTAAAATGGCAGTATGCACTGTGTGCTTTTGAGGAAGTTGAGATCATTGCAGAATGCCCTTGGTCTGCTAGGGTTTCAGTAAACATGTAAAACACATAGAGCCTACTTTCAAGCTAGGGATACGTGCTATGTAAATGTAATTTATAATTATTAGAATTGTTATAAATGAAATTATTCATCATGATGTCTTGCAGTTTTTATCTTAAAGATGCTATGTGAATTTTCTTAATCAGTTTATGTTTCAAAACGCAGGCATCTTATGACTTGATAAGAATGAGAAAACACTTCATTATATTTTGTGAAATGTAGGGCTGTCATTGTCATGCATTTATAGTAGTGTGCATCAAGATTATGGGATTTATGTTGGACACTTTGTTTTAACTTCTTTGGAAACTAGAGCATGAATACCATTGCTTTTGAAATACATTGATGCTTTTGATGAATAAAATCAATATTTTTTTTCTCTAATGGAATAGGAATTTACTTTTAAAGTGCAAGAACATTGTAAAATATGGAACTTGTATTTTACCCTATTTGACAAATATTATATGCTGTATTTCAGCTTATTGTTGGCTCTGAGGATTTTGACATCCGTGTGTTCAGAGAGGATGAAATTATTGCTGAAATGACAGAAACAGAGGTATGTTTGTGATTTCTTGCTCAGTGTATTTTTAAAATCAATGTCTGAGACTTTCAACACTTCTCATGGGCAAGAAATGAAAACATTTCTTCTCTTTTTTAAATGAATAACTTAGTCATGCAACATCTGTTGTAATAGAAAGGGTTGTTGTTGTTGTGTCAGTCTAGTAGCCTTTGAGCATGCATCCCTCCGCCCAATGCCATGTTATAGAAGCTGGAGGTCTATATGAGCTGATCTCTGCTGTAGTATAGGGTGTTGTCTATTTTACATATAGAGGGAGTGGGAGGAAGAAGTTGTCGTCTAAGATCTTCTAGCTTTGGACACTCAAAGAGCAGATGCTGGACAGTTTCATAGGCATGGTTACAAAGCAAGCTTTAACAGAAAGGAAAACTTGCACAGTTGACTTGGGATATAGATATAACATAAAATATGCTTTTATCCCAACCAACAGGTAGTGTTGCGTTTGTTTTTAGAGAACTGTATGGCAAAAAAATTGTTTTCATGCCTGAAACATTCTTGTCTCCCGTGTACTTAGAAAAGGATTCTAGACCAATGATTTTATTAATGGGCATATTTTATGTGTGTCTATTTAGTGTTCTTTTCTGTTTGATGGTATTTTTGCTTACCATATTTCTCTATTTATTTATGTGTGCTGTTGGTCTACATTACCACTCCCAGCTGCATAATAATGTCTAACAATTTAGATGTTTAGGTTTTTTTTTGTTTTGTTTTTTCTTTCTTTTGAAATAACAGGTGGAGAAAACTGTTACAGTACAATGTTTAAAATGTCTCTGATTTTCTCTTGAAGAGGAAATACTAGAGTAAATTCTGAAGAGCTTTTCATTTGCGTTGGAGCTCCTCTTGTTATGTTCTTGAACATCTGCAAATTTTGCCTTGTCATTTGTCACAGTAGCTACGCTGAATGTTTTATGCCACTGCTATTATTTCTCCAGGTTATTACCAATGTCTGCCCTATGATGGGCACTCGCTTTGGCTATTCACTGGGGAATGGAACTGTTGGGGTTTATGACAAAACCTCTAGGTATTGGAGAATCAAGGTAAATGATGAGAGTTTTTAAATTTTGAGAATATTTCACATTTTCACATTCACAAAAAACATTTTAGAAATTGATTTACACATTCTTTGAGGAAAGAACAAAACAGGGTGGGAATTATACGGGTAATTGTTGAGTTTAGTGAATGCTCTAATGTTTTCATGTTGTGAGAAGGATCTATTTCCAGATAAATTATTGAATTATGATGACTTGAAAACAAGTACTGCATCCTCATAGCTATTTTATGATGCTCGCAGACAATCTGCATTTTTTTTCTGCTGGGATTTTTTCACTCCCAGCCCGGGTTGGCCCTGACAGGCTGGGTTGAAGTAGCCTGTCTCTTAAATGACCTTACAGTGTTGCAAGGGGCGTGAAACGGGTAACCAAACCAAAATATCTTATGTTGTTTTAAGTTGATCATATCATTATGCTAAAACCTTTAAATTAATTGTGGAAGAGATGTACTCTTATTTCCCATGGATGATATATCTCTCCTTTGTTTTGCTTTTTAAATGACCAAATGATAAGTATAAACAGATTTTGTTGTGAGCATGAGTCTTTTGTGCAGATGATTTAATTGATTAATTTATTTTCTGGTTCAAATCTTGATCGCAATACCTTTGTCAATCATTGTCACTCATATTTATTTTGTGTTCAAATTTACACTTAAGAACGAAGCTCTTAAGAAGATTGATGAATCTTACTTTGGTGACCTGCTCATCTTGTTTTCATGTGCTTGTGTCAATTAATCATTGCTGGCTTTGCCTTTTGTGTTCTTCTTCTCAGTCCAAGAACCAAGCTGTGTCTATTCATGGCTATGATTTAGACAATGACGGTGTTCCAGAGCTGATCACTGGCTGGAGCAATGGAAAGGTTTACACCTACTTTTACTCTTATTGTGATTACAATTTTGGTGTGTTATAAGTGGTCAGGCGAATGATTTGAAATTAACACTTTGTAGTCACTCGGCGCATATATGCACCAGCCAAGTTTTGCCCATCCAATCACTCGGCGCATCTAGATGCGCCAGGCCTCAGAAGCCCAGTCGTATCACGGCTGGGTGCGCAGGACCATAAGGGCTCTTTGTCCTTCTGGCTGTGTGACTACAAAGTGTTAATGCTCAGGGTTACAAGCTACCTGTGTCTTTCCATTTCATTTGTCAAACACTTTGTCATCAGGGACTCACATTGATATGATTTTTCTTCTCCGCTCTCATTTTTATTTTTGTCAAATGTTATCTTAAAGAAAATTTTGCTCATATGGGATTATTTAATATGCTCAACGTCTTGCCCTTGGGAAAGAGCTCTTTACATAAATGATCCTATGGTGTAAATTGATCATAGCTGTAGAGAATGAAAGTTTTTATCATTGTGTCAGTGTTTGGGCACATTGACAATGACAGCTTGCAGTGTATGCTTCCCAGGGAGCTGAGATTATTTCAGAATGCTTTTGATATGTGGGATTGATTGTAGATTGTACAGAGCATAGTACCTGGTTTTGAGCAAAAGACATCTACAATGTAAAGGCTGTTATTTTCTTAGAGTAGTATTATTTATCACATATGTAATGCTAGTGTGAGATTGTGCTGGAACATTGATAAAGACAAGCAAGCACTAGATGTGAGCCCTTGTATGAGGAAAACTCTCAGAATTCTGGAGCAAAGTTTTAACTTTTTCCTTCCAAGAAGATAATTGAGCCAAAAAAGTTGGTGCCTCTTCTATAATTAAAACATTCTCAAGTATCATCTCTCCCACTCCTCCAGATTGATGCTCGAAGTGACAGGACAGGGGAGGTAATATTCAAGGACAACTTCAACCATTCAGTGGCAGGGATCGTGCAGGTAGGAAAAATCTTCAGCTGGTACCAGTGTGAAAAAAAAAATGAAAAAAAGTTCACTTTGTATGTCTAAGATAGGCTCTGTATTACTTGTCCGTGTGTATGCATTCTATCTGATGCGTCTTAAGTTTTCTTTTAAGTTCGGATTTATGCTGTGTTGATTTATAGTAAAAAAATTTGAAATATTTATATTGCAACCATTTTCTCTGAAGTTATAAATAGTCAAACTTCTAAACTAGAATGAATGGTCCCTGATACTGATATTTTATCTCTTCATAATGTTCAGTTATGTCAGTCTTAATTTTTCAAGGTATGAGTAAGGCAATTTCTTTTTTTTAAAACAAAAACTTGTTTGTTCATCTCAGGCTGATTACCGTTTAGACTCGCGTACGTCTCCCGGGGAGCAGCTGCTGTGTGTGTCCACAGAAGGGGAAGGTGAGATCACATGACTTGAGATTTGTTCTTGTTGGTTTTGTTTGAATAGTGACTTGTGTAAGTTAAAATCCTGTACATTGTCTTTAACACTTTGTAATCACACGGGCAGAAGGACAAAGAACCCTACCGGCGCTGTGGTGTAATGTTTAGGCTCTTCGCCTTGCATGCGGAAGACCCCGGTTCGATCCCCGATTGCGGGCGATCTGGGTTTTTTTCTGCTGGGATTTTTTCCCTCTAAGCCCGGGTTGGCCCTGACAGGCAGGGTCGAAGTAGCCCGTCTCTTA
>JAUKPP010291663.1:0-14531 GCA_032273245.1 Phyllaplysia taylori
GTAATGGTTAGGCTCTTCGCCTTGCATGCGGGAAGACCCTAGATCGATCTCCGATCGCGGACGATTTGGTTGTTTTTTTCTGCTGGGATTTTTTCCCTCTCAGTCCGGGTTGGCCCTGACAGGCAGGGTCGAAGTAGCCAGTGTTTAAATGACCTTACAGTGTTGCAGGGGACGTAAAACTGGTAACCAAACCAAATCTTCATGTATTACTGTTGATAATTTTTCACCTTACAGGTTTGACTGCCTTGAGGAGTGAGGAGGTGTATGACCTTCTGATGAAAGACTACAATGATAAATACCGGGTGAGTACATTGTTCCTTAGCAGAGACAATCAAATCAATCAATTGGAGAAATGGACTGGAGTCATTCAAAGAGAAGTAGTAAGGAGTGGATTATTTATAGAGCCGCCAGCCTCAGCTGTTTTAGCCTCATCTTGTTTTGGTTTTTACTTAAGCACTCAAGCAGGCTTAAGTTTCCCTGAGGGTTGCCATTTGCGTAAAATCCACATCAGACAAATTTTTTGAGAGGGAAAGGAAGTGTTTAAGTACCACTGTCTATGACAGTGCCAAACATTGTGTCAGTGAGGTGTTTCTTCTTGGATCTTGTCTTCTCTATGAATGTGTGTGTGTTTGGTGGAGTTTTTTTTTTTGTGTGTGTGTGTTTGGTGGAGGTTTTTTTGTGTGCGTGTGTGGGTGTTGCTGTTTTTTTGTGTGTGTGTTTTTGTGTGTGAGTGTACATGCGTGTGTGTGTGTGTGCTTGTACATGTATTATTTACCAAGCCACAGCAAATTTGCCCAGGTGGACATTAATGAAATGTGATCTTCATTTTCTTACCCTATATTATACATGAGAGATTGATGGGTATTGTGGGGGGTTTTTTGTATTCTTTACAGGCATTGCTGTTGTCAGAATGTATTTCCAAGCACTTACATGCCTGTGTAATGTCACTACTTGTTTTGAGGAAAGATCTTTTTCAAATGCAGCCCTCTCTCCAGCACGACTCGGAGCAGCAAGAACTGTAAATCTTTTAAAAGAAATCTTAAAACAAAACTCAACAGAGCAATATTTTTATAGCGCACAATGATTGACGACTTTTAAACAGATTAGAAAGCTTTTTGTCTTTAGTAAGCTTTCTTTTTAATGACACGGTTGTTTATGTCATTCTTCTGTACACAATCCAATGCACATTATGTATGAATGTCATTTTTACCATGTAGGCCTATGTGAATGCTTTTTATGTCTGTGATTATATATATATCCTCATGAGTGTCATCGAGCACTTTTGATGGATTTTAGGCCCTACACAAAGTAATTATTATTATTATTATTATTAATACAGTAGAACCTGCATAAGTCGGCATTGCTGGGACTATTGAAATTGTAGTAAATAAAGAAAAAGTTGGAAGTTCCAAATTGTGTCCACTTAAGCTGAATGTCGAGCTAACACATGTCAAGCTATGCGGGTTTTGCTGTAGTTTCTTTAAAGACTGATTAGGGTGATATAGATTAAATTAACTTCCATTATCCGGCCACAGGCGTTTTTAAAGCATATCCTAATGGCCTATCCGAATTTACAAGGGGTATGTGCGAGGCTGGAAGATTTTCTTCTCCGCAAAACTCATCATTGCCTCTTTCACCCCCCCCCCCCCCCTTCACCTAGATGGCAAACACAAGCGTTACCTCAAGCTTCACTTCGCCTGTGGCCACCAGTCAGATCAATGTCTCTACAGCGGCTCTCACTTCACCCTCAACACAAGACTGCCCAAGCTATGGCTACATCTCATGTTCCTCTCAGTGCAGGTTGGACAAGTTTTTGGGTTTGGTTACCAGTTTTACGTCCCCTGCAACACTGTAAGGTCATCAGATTTGGACGTTTTCTTGGCACCGAAATGACCTTATAGCGTCGATGGAGCCGTAAAACCCCTAACTAATTGTAAGGTCATTTAAGAAACGGCCTACTTCGACCCTGCCTGTCATGGCCAACCCGGGCTGAGAGGGAAAAACTCCGAGCAGGAAAAAACCCAGATCGTCCGCGCTCGGGGATCGAACTCGGATCCTCCGCATGACAGGCGAAGAGTCTAACCATTACACCACAGCGCCGGTTGACAAGTTAACTTCAATAGGCGGTGGGTTGGTTTGTAGACGCTGATGTAGTCGGCTCCTCATACTGTTTTCTATGCGTTGATATCATTAATTCATTTTCAGGCACTGAAATTACGCCACAGTGTCAGTAGTGCTGTAAACCTGACCCAAACAAAACAATTTTTTACTTTAATTGTATTATACCATGTCGGCTACATTCAATATTAGTATTGTTAGAGATCTTGTTATTTGATGTCATGTATGCACGCTGTTCTAATCCAATTTTCCCCATGTTGATAAATAAAGTTATTATTTATTATTATTTGTCCTGCAAATACTTTTATAGTGATGAATAAATTCTTTTTTTTTTTCTTTTTTTTTTCATTCGTTATTTTAATTAAAAGAAAAGTGAGCAAAAGAGCAAAATGGCCTCTTTGGTGACATCATCACCTCCTTTGTCTTGCTCGTAGATGATGTGAATTTGATTCCCGTATGTGGGGAAGACATTTTCGGATATTAACCGTGGTAGATTCAGGATGTAATTTTGTGGTCATTCATATAGTAGAGCGCCAATTACCCGACATCGCCTGTACCAAGCAAAAGTGGTAAGATTATAGAGATTTTTATTTTTGTCTTTCTTCTTTAGGCACAGTCTCGCTTTGCCCTGAGCCAACGAGATGCCAACGTCAGTTGTCTCAAAACCTGTTGGGATGCCTTGAAGGGGGAGAGCACCAGCAGTTTCCTCACATTGGTTACCTCCTCTTTTCCTACGCAGAAGGTTTGTTTGTTTGTTGTGTGGGTGGTTGGTGGGTGCTATCATGGGGGCAGAGCTCTCAACCTACCGCAAAAATTGCGGAATTGTACGCATTTTTAGCGATTGTACACTTGTACGCATTTCCCCCAAGAAATTGTAATAGCCCGGATGCTCGTATCGCTGTTATCTTAAGCTTGCTGGATTGTTCAAATTTGTACTGATGTTTGTAATCGATACCAATTCATCGCTCTATTATTCCATAGTGAACTCGCTCCTATTGTTTTAGTCCGATATCATGGGTGCAAGATTGCCGGCTGTAGCCGGCCGGCCTGCAAAATCAACCCTCTGACCGGCAAAACCGTGTCGCCGAGATTGGAAAAAATATGCGTAAAATATTTTTTAAAAATAATTTTTAAATCTTGCAGGCAAATGAAAATTTGGGGGCTGTATCAATTGAATATTCAGCGTTAGCCCGGAAGTCCGTTTCAAGCTTCCTCTTACTTTCACCATGGGTAGTTTCTGTTGATTTCAGGATTGTACCCATTTTTATGAAATCTCCCCCATTTTGAGGTCCCATTGCACACATTCTCACCAGGTGGGGTTGGCAGCTCTGTGGGGGTCTACTCCATCTACTATTTTCTGAGTGCTATGATTGAAGAGTGTTTTTCCAAAACTTGGTATTTGCACTCTGGGAAGTTTTTTTTTAGAAAGTCAGCCCTTTTCCTTGCTTGATAAACTTCTCAGATGGCAAAACATTTTTTTAAGTTGAAAATAAAAGAAACTATTGTGTTTTGCAATACTTCAAGCTTTGAAAACAAAAGTCTGTATGATAAAGATACCTCTAGTAGTGCTAACTCTATTTTCTAGGAAAGTGCAAATACCGAGTTTTGGAAAAGTGTTTTGGATAGTGCTGTAAAACCTCAGCTAAAGAATAGCCATATAGTCCAGAGATACCTATTGTCCAGATAAATCCGGAAATCCAGATATCTGAATTACTTTTTGTGACTATCCTAAGCAATTCAAAAGCTTGCAAGCAGGGTAAAAAAACTGGATTGCACTCTGGGAAGTTTTTTTAGAAAGTCAGTCTTTTCGCTTGCTTGATAAGCTTCTCAGATGGTAAAACATTTTTTCTAAAGTTGAAAATAAAGGAAACTATGGGGTTTTGCAACTCTAAAGTTGAGAATAAAGGATGTTTTTGCTTATCCAGTTGGCACCTCTAATTATTTTATATAGTTCAGAAATACCTATTGTCCGGATTAATCCGGAAATCCAGATATCTGAATTACTTTTTGTGACTATCCTAAGCAATTCAACAGCTTGTAAGCATTGTAGAAAAACTGGATTTCCAGATGGTTTTTTGCTTATCCAGTTGGCACCTCTAATTACTTGATATGTGACGTCTATACAGGACCAGCTGGGGCTGCTACAGGAACTCCATCAGATGCGTTACTTTGACGTGTTTGAGCTGAACGCGGCCATGGCGCACTGGGCCTGCTTCATGTGTAACCACCCAGAGAAACTGTCAGAGTTGCTCAACGATGGATACCCAGAAATTGCAGTGAGTGCACACCATAGACTTCTATAAATTACTAGATTGCGCACCCTGGCGCCAGGTCTTCATCTTTACTTAAGATTATCGTAAGTGAAAAAGTAGCAAAAATCAGTTACGATGGTCTTAGGGAACGGTGACAATATTATGGCATTGTTATTTTCTTTCAATATTTTGTTGTGAAGGAAAGTTCATTCAAGTCCTGAATGATTTGTGCCAGGTTTTTTTCATTTTCATTAAGTCTCCAGTTCTTATGTTCACAAGATTGTGTTTCGTTATTTCTTTCATGAAAAATACATTTATTTTATTAAATTCATATATCACACTTCTCTTTCATTTGATGACAATGACAATGTTTATTTGTCTCCCATGGAGAAATTTGTTTTGGTCGATACAATGGTAGAAAACATCAATACATTCATGAGCACTTACTCACACTCATAGCGAGAAAGGACAGCCACAGATTTACCACGAGTAAACAAAAATATCTATACAGCCATTGTGGCAGGTACTTCCATTATCTTTCTTCCTCTCTCTCTCTTTCTGTATTTATAGATGATCTTTTGTGGTCAGTGCCATCTAATTCTTTTTAAATGTTTTCTTTCACTGAAATGACCTTGCAGTGTCAATTTTTTTGTAAAACTTCAATAATCTAAATCAGCATATTTGGATTAATCTAGCTGAATATCGCCTCACAAAGAAAGAAGACAAAAAAAGGAAAGATAAATTTGTTTGTCCCCATGGAGACATTTATTTTATCGTTACGTGCATATGGAGATACCTTATTTAAAAAAAAGAAAGAAAAGTCTTTTTTATTTATCCCCTAGAGGAAATTCATTTTGCAATGGTGTACAAACACATTCATACAAGCAAAAATGCATACATGTAATAATAAGTACAGGCATAGGTAACGCCATTCATACAAACTATGTATGTACACACACCATTGCCGGTCGCCACAGTGCAGCGCTCAAGAACATAATAATAGTAATACAATATTACAATCACAGTAAACAATACTCATAGCAGAACTATTGGGATACAATTTACTGCAATATAAATAGATAAATGTATTACTAACCCCAGCAAACTCAATAATAATAAGAAAATGTGCTCATTAACAACATGCATTTTTTACATGCTCTGAAATTTAACATACTGACAATATTTTTCGCTGTCCATAGCCGGTACCCATTGACATTATCATTTCTCCATCAAATGTCAAATGTTTTGTCTGAGCAGGGTCAGCTTAAAGAGAAGAAAGGCAAGTGGAAATTTTTCAAGCGATGGAAGACGCGCTACTTCACACTCTCCGGCGGCTCGATCACCTACGACAAAAGCAACGCTGTGAGTTGATGGTTTTGCCAAAATAGCCGAAGAAGCTTGCGCCTCTATAAATAAATAACTTCAAACTTCAAGTTGATGGTTTTGCCAAAATAGCCGAAGAAAGTGGTGCCTCTATAAATAAATAACTTCAAACTTCAAGTTGACGTTTTGCCTTCCCTTCTTCATGCGTTGAGTTTTGTAGTAGGTGTGGCTTTGGATGACAGAGTAGCACCGTAGTTGAAATTTAATTTTTAATGTTGTTGTCAATCCAGTAGCCTTTGAACATTTACCTCTTAGACCAATGCCATATTGTAAAAATTTCTTTGAATATAAATTTCCTTGACCTAAAAAAAAAAAAAATTGTGAACATGTGTAGTGTTATTCTGGAAAAGAAATTATTATGAATTAGTTTACATATTTATTACATCTGTAGGTTTTATTTATATCTGGTACATTTGTGCTTGTCCATTTATTTCAGAATATATATAATTTGAGGTTTAAGCAATATACATAATTCAAAATTATTCCTCATTTTGGTTTATGAATTTGGGGTTACCCATTTAATATTTTGCAAATATATGTATGCTAATGTTGTGCTATAGCAATTCTAATATTTTTTCCTTTCATTTTCTTTTTCGTCTTTGCCTTTGCTTAGACCAAGGCATCCCTCCCAGTCACCAAAATTCAGAGTGTGAAAGCGATACGCAAAGGCATACGAGACATCCCCAAGGCGTTTGAGATTTTTACGGAGGACCAGACCTACATGTTCAAGGCCAAAGGTCACCACAATGTGGAGCAGTGGGTGCAATGTCTTCACATCGCCGTGGCGCGCTCCCAGACAGAGGGCTCTGTGTCTTCCAGTATGCTGTTGGGCGGAGGGGCTTCAACGTCGGCCGTATTTGAGGACGAGCGTGAACGGGGAGGAGACTCATCACTCCGCAGTAAATCCCTGGGCCGAGACGTGGCACTCGCTGCGAGTAATGGTGCTGGTGCGTGGGGGGGAAAGGTCAAACATTCGCGAGGGTCGTCGCTAGGGGGCGGGGCTAGCAGTAGAATGGCGGCTCACCCGGGCTTGTTTGAGCCGCAGCAGCCTTTCTCTTCTTCATCCTCGTCCCATGCGGGCCCATCCTCTGTTGTTGACGATGGCAGGGTTGTCACTGACACAAAACTCTGAACACCACAGCAAATACTCTTTAGGTTATTTCTTTTTCTGAGCCGCCATGTGTGAGCCTGATAGTCGGGATGTTGTTCCACAGAAATTTTGTGGTTAAGTCGGAAAAACACATTTTCTGACGACGGTATCTCCAACATTCAGTTTAACTTTGATATTTGTGACTTCAATATGTTCGTAAAATCAATAACAATATAAGCCATATTTTTTGGCAAGAGTCTCAGTGACATTATAAAAGGATACAGGTTATTAGTTTTATGCATGGCGCTTTAGAATATTTCTGTTTGCATTAGTGTATAAACCATTCCATGAAGCTTTGGATATTTATAGTAATTTAAATCTTTACTCAATTATTGTATCTCACAATATACAGACCTAGTTCACTTTAATTATTTAAGCCGTGCTGTCGTGGCGAGTGTGTAATGTATGCACACACAAACACACAGGTCTGTGTTACTCCTGTATCTGTGACAGTCATGTTGGGGTCAGTCAAACTGAGCTGCTCGGCACAGGTGGGTCGTATAGAGGGAGTGGCATTCTTTTTCTCTTACCTTATTGACCCATAGTCACAAGTTTATGATACAGCGATACTACAGATGTACAAAGCTCTAGACTGCTTGTACTGCCATTCTCTTCATCTCCGGTAGTCTAGAAAAAATTGTAAATAGCATAGCTTTTCATTGATTTTGGGCTTTGCTTGATGATGCTACAAGGCATTTGTAAGTGAAATTGCTGTATTATTTCCGACATGGATAGCCTACTTATTCTGCAATATTTTTGGCCTACAAATGGTATGACTGTTTTGGGTGAGAAAGTTTGGCTCAAAGAAAAATTATACGGTTCAGAAAAGAGTGTAAGATGAGATATAACATAAGATAAGACAGTACTTTGGTGTCCCAAAGGGAAGATTGTCGTCTTTTTCCAAGAGCAATAAAACATGCTTAGAAAGAAAGAAATAGAGAATTAATAACACGTGTAAGTCTGTAAAATAAACATAGAATATGCTGGGTATTTCTCTCTAGAAGCCCAAATCTAAATCAATGTTAAGAATTTCAAGTAGGCCTATCTACATTTAATAGTTATTGATTTACGCTGTTCAAACTGGTACACCCTTGTATTCTAAACTCAAAGCAATGTGTACTGGAACTACAGAAAAGTGCTAAAGTAGAAGCCTTGGGTCAATAATTGTTAATTTATGACGCTCAAGCTTAGTTGACATTTCGTTGGAATGACCCTACTTCGAGATCTGCGACAAGCAGCTCATTTAGACTGACCATGCAACATTTTTTTCATTGGTATTGCTCAATGTGTTTAGTCCTCCAAACCCCCTAGACTTACTCTAAGCAAGAAGAATATCTTGCAATAAAACGTATGTTTATGTTCGAGTACCAGTATTTTAAACCTGAGTGGGCAAATGAACGCACTGTAATTCTTTTTTTTTCTTTTTTTTGTTGGTTTTTTTTGTGATGAAGACTGCTCTCTATATGTCTGAATTTCCAGGGCTTCCAACATTTTTTTTTCACTGTGGAAATAAGGTGCAGATCACAACACATTTTCATGCAGGGAGAAAAGAACAAATGAAGGGTTTAAATGTAAAAAAAACCCAATGCATTCATATGTGACATTGTCAGAGAAAGGGGTGTTTTGTTATTGTGCAAGGCACAATGTTAAGCCCCAATTACGAGTCTTTTTTTGTTGAGTGAGTAAAATCGTGTTAGTGGCTTTTTACATGTAAGCCCTTCAGATGCTCACATAAAAAAAATGAGCAAAACTACTGAACCTCATCGCAAATGTAGAGATTATTATGACCCACGGTGCATGATGAAGGGTTAGATGGTGATCTTAGAGGGAAGGTGCTAATGTCTTCAGCTTCTTCTCATTTTTCATGAGTTAAAGCTATGTTACATTGAGGATTTCCACTGCAAATGTTACAAATAACACTAACCCTTTCCTGTCTAAAGCTTTTTTTTTAACTCCTCTGCCTAAGGGATTTCAAAACTAATCCATCTCACTGCAAATGTAGAGATTATTATACTCAACTGTGCATGATGAATTAGTGCTGACAATGGTGATCTCTGAGGGAAGGTGCTAATGTCTTCAGCTTCTTTTCATTTTTCATGAGCCATTGCTATATTGCTACATTGAGGATTTCCACTGCAAATGTTACAAATAACACTAACCCTTTCCTGCCTAAGGCCTGGAAAAAAAAAGAAGCTCATCTGCCTAAGGGATTTCAAATTTCCATGTCTGGCGGACAATCACGCTGCTGAGGAGATTTTGTTCATGGTGACCTTTGTAAACACAGGCCTATCCATGCCACATTCTATCGCATTGGGCAGGAAATGATAACATATTAGTTAGTCTAACGTTAGTTGTTTATAGAGGCGCCAGCATCTTTGGCTGCTTTAGCCTCGATAACATATAAATCCATCGCATTAGGCAGGAAAGGGCTATCAAGGTTGTTGTTCATTTTCGTTTTATGCGTGTTGCTACACTTTTAGGGATTGAAGGAACCTCCCTTGTGTAGTTTGATCCTTCAATTTCTTTCTCAATATTGCTCTGGATGTGACTATTGTATTTATTTCCTACCTGATCATGTAATGGCCTTACAGTGTTAATAGTGCCGTAAGACCTCAACAAAACCAACGAAACAAGACTGGACAGTCGTACTCGAAGGCGGGTGCTTTTACTTTGCCTGTCGGGCCAGCTCTGGCTGTCAGAGATTTCATTAGAGTGCATGTGCATCTTCATGGAATAACGGAAGGAGGAAGTCGAGAATAATAAAAAAAATCTCGCATCTTCTGTGGGCCTTCTCGCTATTATACGTAAAGTGATCTTCAAATGTTTCCAACGGCATTGATAAGGTTGTGAAGAGAACGGCATGTTGTTGTAAGTTCGTTTACTGAATTGCCTTTACTATGTCAAGTATAGCAGAGTGAAGCTGAAAACAAAGGCAAAACACAGTTGTCCGATTGCCATTTGAGGATATTGTTATCATTATGTCCCATTGTACACCAAGCCTTTCTGTGTATTTGATGAGTATGGGGTGACTTGTTTTTACTGTAAAAATCAAAATATTTGTTTTGAAATCAGAACATTGGCCATGCCACACATCATATAATTTACTTTGTGTTTGTTTTGGTCCCATTCAGTACATCTCCATCTCAATTTTATTTTTTTCTTTGGAATGCTGTTGAAGAAGGAAAAAAAATATTTTTTCTGCTTCAAATTCCAGTTACGTTCATAAAATTGAGATTTGCAGTGGTAATTCATTTTAAACCTTTTCTTGTGGTAGACATCCATCATTCATATCAGCCTAGACAGAAACTTATCGAGTTACTGTTTATACTGTTTCTCATATGAAGTAAGTTTTTACTCTGCATGCAAGAAAAGGCTGGTGGGAACTTGTATTTATTTTGTCTATACATCAGAAGATAAATGGAATTAACATTACACTATCTTATTATATCTTTTAGATAAGAGTAGAGTCAGTAAGAGGGAACTATGTTTTCTCAATCTTATCTGTTGCAATTAAGGGATCCACTACAAAGGAGAAACTTTGGGTCCTTCGAAGTATTTTCCAGCGCAGTCTGCCTTAAGTCAACGGGAAGCAGAGATCAATGTAGTCAAGTAACAAATGCAGCCATGCATGAAAATTATTTTTCACTCTAAATTATGAATACCCAGTAATGTCCATTTTTTTTTAGGTACATGTATCTGTTGATTGTTTTGGAGCGGTTTCATTTTTTGAGGAGTCGCTGTCGCAAATTTGCCCACCCCCATATATATTTTCTTCAATAAAATATTCTTACGGTTTGTTGAGGTTGTGGTGAGTGATTTTTTTCTTTACATTTTTTATATGCCATGTTTTTGGTTACCTAAGCTTTTGATATTGTGTTTCTTTTTTGTCCTGAGTTTAGAACAAATTTGTCTCATGCAGCAAGCAATCTCATGAATTAGCTTGTTCCCATAAACTCATGAAATGGGGTCACCACATGTATAATGATGATAATAATAATAATAATAATAATGGTATTTGTATAGCGCCTTCCCTTAAAAATTTTCGAGCTCAAGGCGCTTCACAGTAGAGTAAAATAATTCATGACATGGACAATTGTAGAATTACAAAATAACTTCTTCTAAAGATCAAATGTTGCAATCACTAAAACTCACACATGATACAGATCAATCACACTAAAAATTTATGCTCAGTAGAAATAGATTATTGGGGGAGGGGAGGGGTGAGGCAGGCGTCCCAAGTCAGCCAATCGTATAGACATATTACCAGTACAGTCGACTTTGGTTGGGTTCATGTCGCCAAGGGAGTATACTCATCCGACCTTGAATTAAAAAACGAAGGGTTCTGTGACAAAATACAATTATAAGCCAAAATACTAAATTTTGTGTTGATGCCTTTGTTGTATTAAAACTGAGGCTGTAATACTATAATAAAAAAAATTTAATAAAAAATAATTTTTAAAAACTATACAAAAAATCAATGTAATAAAATGCACTAGAAGTTGTGATAAATGAAAATTAAAACATTTTTATGTTAAAAAATTTGTTTGTACACCAAAGCAAATAACTTCAATATGTCAGATTGACATAAATAGATCTTGTCTTTCGTCACAAAACCCGTTAAATGTAATAATAAGAGGGGCTAGAGAAAAGTATCAACTCGACCAAAAATCAACAGATGTGACTAAAGCACATGTGGAATTGGTCGTATATAAGAGTCATTATTGACTTATATTATTATATTGTGTAGTAGTGCAGTGCGGTAAAAAATTCATAGTGCAACTTTTGCTCGATTTTCTCCGAAACTACAGCATGAATTTCTCCCAAAGTTTTCACAGGTCTTTGACTCCATTTGTCGCAACAGGATCATATTTTTCTGAATGGATTCATGTCTCATTTAGGAAGGTTCTTTAAACAACACAAATTGTTCACCGCACTATAATAGTCTACATGTTATTTTGGTGACGATGAGAAACAAAACTGGCTGTGAATTATCAAATCCATCTGATTTAATGGCTTTGACTCTATGTTTAGAAGAAAAACAACTACAGTACAATCCTGCCGCAGGGTGTCCTCAATGGTTCAGACTGAGATAAATGTGAGGCTACGAGGGAAAAACGGTGCTGTGGTGTAATGGTTAGGCTCTTCACTGGAAGACCAGGGTTCGATCCCGAGCACGGACGATCATAGTTCCTAAAACATTTTCTAAAATAATATTATTATATCTAATCTATTAATCATTTCTGAGTACATGTATTTTACCTTTTACTTTCAGTTTCTATGATGCTGGCACAAGTTATGTAATTTATTATTAATATTATTTTTTATTTTTTTTAGAAACTTTAGTCTTGAAAAAAAAAAACTACTCGACATGTACCTATTTCTTATTTTGATGTTTTGGGGAATATTTTTATTTCCTGCATACACTTTCAATACTAATACTATACTAGAGATTTTTCCCAAATTACACACACAAACCTCAACAAAATGCTTTCTTGTTCAGGTTACTTTCAAACAAAAAAGAAAAGATTGTCAGAATTTTGGTCTGTCAGGAGCCTTCCAGTTTCACTTCCACCCAGGGGTAAAAATGTTGGTTGTGATCTATGTTTTTTTTCCTGATAGCCATTGCACTTTGAGACGTAGCCATACATGTATCGTGTGATGTCATAACTTCTTTGGGAACTGGAATGAGGCATCAGAGTATTGAAACCTCTATCAATTGTTTGTTTGTTTGGTTAGGGTTTAAGGGCTCCATCGACTCTATAATAGAGGTCATGTCGGCGCCCAGAACCATTCCAAAGTATTTTTGGGTGGGGATTAATTTTTATTTTGCCCGGGTGATGGCCTAATAGGCCTACTTTTTCGATTTTCAGTCACCAAGAGATCTTTAACGTGCGCAATGTGCACACGGGGACCTCCATCAAGACCAAATCTGTCTTTATTATTCTTACCAGAGAAAGGATGGTGTAGGAATAATCAAAAATGAGAGATATTATTATTAGTGCAGTGTGTATTTAAAATGTCGGCCTTGTATGAACATTATTGAAGGTTCAGTTTTTCTCACAGACAAAAAAAAAAGTCACCAAGAAACCTATTCTTTTTTTGTAAGTTATGACAGTGTGAAATGTTACCCTGGTTTATTGCTTTTTTTTTTTTTACAGCATTGTTTTTGCTTCCGTTCATGTGATATTATTATTATTGTTTCCAACAGAAATATGGCTGTTATGATACCATTGTCATCTCTTTTACTTTCCTACTTTTAAAAAAATTGTCTACCCCTAACTTTTATCCAGTGTCATTTCTAGAATAACTTGCATAGAACAAACACCGCTTGCAATATTAAATGGGCAAGTTAAGACAGTTTTTCCAAAGATTTTCATCAATGAAACCTGATTAAACTTAACCCACATCCCTACATTGTGGGTATGAAGTTGTTCCATACTTGTGTATGCGACAAAGCCTCCAAGTGGAACCACACCAAAAAAACATTATAGACCACCGTGGAAACTGAGCGTGAAATAGCCTACCACTTCTGAATGAAAGTTTAGCAATAAAAAAGTTTAATAACCTGACTGAAATCCTACCATTTATAAATAAAATGCACCCGAAGGAGGGGAGGGGGGTCTTGAAACTATGTGTACCATGTGCTTTTCTTTGCCACAGCTTGAAGTTGTTATTGTGTGGATGGGGTCTGCCTTTGTGCTGGCTGGCAGGGTATCACCAGTGTTCTTTATCATTTGGTTAATTAAGTGAAATTTGATTTCTGAAAAGATTGGGTTCATAAACTTTGGTTTGGCACTGTAGTTTCAATTTTTTATACTTATTGTAGGATTCTTCTCCTCCACCTCCCCCCTCCTCTTTTTTTTTTGGTCAAGTTTCTCAGTCCATCCCTGGTGTAGATGGCTCAGTTTATTGCCAGGAGATAAGAAATTTATTTCAAATGGATCAGATTTGACTTGGTCGTTCCCAGTGTTTTCACGAAAGGGTTTTCCGTTCATTTATTTATTCATGTTGCACTTTTTCTTTATTTATTTGTTATGAACTGTGTTTCTGCTTTTTAATACAATATAATTGTATTAAAGATATTCACACTTTTTGTTGCATCATCATTGCATTTTGTTTGAAGAAGAAATTCTATTTGTGCAAGACAGTGAATATTGTCTTTCATTAAGTTATTAAACTATTCATACATTTAATGGTATCACATTCCATATTCTGCAATCTTACCCCGAATGTATTACATTTTAAACTCAGTGAATCTCTGGATGAAGAAATGTGGTCAAAGCTATTAAAAATTACATTTCTACTCAAACTAGAGTTGCTTCTGTTTTATGATATTATTATATAATGCACTACAGTGCCTGTGAAATAGGAATTTCATTCACACAGCACAAATTGCTTTAGTTTGCACCAACTTAAGAGAGCAGATGTTTTGGTTCCGATTTGGTTTCTAGCTTTATGTAAAAGTCTGGTGCAACACTAAGGTCAGGGCCAAACCCAGACTGAAAGGGAGAATTCCCAGCAGTAAAAGGGAATTCCCAGCAGAAAAAGGGTATTCCCAGCAGAAAAAGGGTATTCCCAGCAGAAAAAGGGTATTCCCAGCAGAAAAAGGGTATTCCCAGCAGAAAAAG
>JAUKPP010291663.1:14631-30201 GCA_032273245.1 Phyllaplysia taylori
GCATGGAATTGAACTCGGATCTTCCACATGATGGACAAAGAACCTAACAATTACTCTATGGATGCTAGTAGAACAGCACATGTGAAAAAAAGGCCATGTACGTGCTGTTCTTTCATACATAAAATGTCAATTTAAAAACTTGGTGCCAGGACTACTGACATTGTGTGGAAGAGCGAGCTCGAATGCGGAAGCGTTTTTCGCTCAATTGCGGCATTGTCTGAAAAGAACTGGGCACGGAACAAAACACTTGAGGCTATGAATCAAGGGGAGGCTACCATTCTTAATAAAATGCCAAAGAATTTATTGGTTGCTTCCCTTGCACTGCTTGCCTTGGTTCATGAACTTCAAGAAATGCACCCTCTGCCTACAGTGCATACGCTTTGGAACCCTCTATCTAAAGCAGCGGCTCCCAACCTTTTCATTCCGCGGCCCACTTTTGTAGGCCAAAACGATCGGCGACCCCGCCTAACCATTACACCACAGCGCCGGTCCATGAATTTGCATGACTTCAACTTCATATAAAATCTATTATACAGTAGAGCATGGCTGTAGCGGATTTTAGTTCCAGAAGAAAAATCCAGCTGTAGGTGACCTCCCGCTATAGGAATGCAAAGGGGAACTGCGGAAAATTTTCTAAAAATCTACATGATTACCTCCTGTGTATTGGAAGATGCTGTTTCAGTCACTAACAGTAACAATAGTAACAACATAAGCAAAATTCGGGAGTCCGAAACTCAAATCAAGAAAGCGAGGCAAAGAGTTAGATTTTCCTTCAGAGCAGCGATTTCGCTATGACGTCAATGGTAGTTATATTTAGTGCTCTTGATGCCACAGCCCCCCCCCCTCCACAATAGTTGGATTATAAATGTATTTTATTTTTGTCTCCCGGAGCCCGCTGTATCAGAGTCGGGCCTTTCCTTGCCCCGCCTTATCAGACCCACTGTTGCCTTCTCCGTGCTCGAAAAGGATTTTTGGCGAGAGGGCAAGGGGTGGAGAAAACATTGGTGTTGCTTAGTCAAGTCATCAGTCTTGACTTACTTGGACCAAAAGGTCATACATGTCGCAGAGTGGCATCTCGACTATCATATCTCCATGGGTTTTTTTTTTTTTTTTTTTTTAGAAAAATCCGTTTTCCGCATTCCAAGACACTGGCAAGGGGCATGTATCGTGCATTAGTCTCATCCAGCAATTTATAAAAAATGGACAGTGGTTGAATTCTACACTATCTGTTACTACATCATAATTGATTTTATTGAATGATATTGTACTACTACTGTAGCAGAAAATCACATTTTTTGCCTCTGCTGAAGAAGAGTTGGAAAAATCATGTTACGATAGTAGACCTGCCACTCAGCAATGTATCCTACCCAGTCCCAGCACATGTACATCAAACTGACCAGTTTTAGTCGTAGCAGTGTTGGTATTAAGCCAAACCCTGACGAGTTTTGTTTTTTTAAGGATTGATTTGGTTTGGTTACCAGTTTTACGTCCATGCAACACTGCAAGGTCATTAAAGTGACCGGCTTCTTCGACCCTGCCTGTCAGGGCCAACCCAGGCTGAGAGGGAAAATATCCCAGCAGATATAAAACCAGATCGTCCACGCTCGGGATCGAACTGGGTTCTTCCGCATGACAGACGAAGAGCCTAACCTACACCACAGCGGCGGTTCCTAAGGATTGACTCACCTGGAGTTACCAAAAAACACTCAAGCCTGCCTAAAAATGACCTCCATCTCCAGCTTTTAACAGACAGTAACCTCACCACTAGGCCACAATCATCACGGCTGTTATAGAAATCAAGTGCCTGGAATTGAAGCGAGCTGTTCCAAAACTCGGTATTTGCACTTTCGTTGAAAATAGCACCACCAGTGGTACCTTTATCTAGTAGTTTTGATCTCAAAGATTTTAGTGGTGCAAAACTCGTTAATTTCCTTTAGTTTCAACACTAGAAAAAATATTTTGTTATGTTACAAGTTTATCAGGCAAGTGAAAAGGTTGATTTCCTCTGAAGTTCCCATAAAGCAGATGTCGAGTTTTGGATAGACACTCTTCAATTATAGGCAGACACCAAATGCATGGTGTCCTGATACTGACAGTGCCACCAAGTTCTGAAAAACAAGGTATTCAGAAACCCACAAACAACGTTCAACATCTGTGGCATAATGGTGATGCTCTTCACCTATCATGATTCATACTCATACCGAGAAAGAGATTTCAATCCCTACATTGGGACTAACATCTCCATCTCTCTGCTGTGATGCTGTGTTCCTTCAAAGGTAAAATCTGACACTGTGACTGGCAGGGTCAAAGTAGCCTGTCCCTAAAATGACCTTACAGTTTTTGTGACTGGCAGGGTCAAAGTAGCCTGTCCCTAAAATGACCTTACAGTTTTATGACTGGCAGGGTCGAAGTTGCCTGTCCCTAAAATGACCTTACAGTTTTGTGACAGGCAGGGTCGAAGTAGCCTGTCCTAAAATGACCTTACAGTTTTGTGACTGGCAGGGTCGAAGTTGCCTGTCCTAAAATGACCTTACAGTTTTGTGACTGGCAGGGTCGAAGTTGCCTGTCCCTAAAATGACCTTACAGTTTTGTGACAGGCAGGGTCGAAGTAGCCTGTCCCTAAAATGAACTTACAGTTTTGCAAGCAAGAGGCTAAAACCAAAACAACCAATGTGACCTATTCAGGGTCAGGGTTATTTGGGGTTTTACAGCACTATCGACACTATAAAGGGGCACCACCAACACTATAAAGTCATATCGGTGCCCAGTCCCCATAGCTTGAAACAACATGACATTCTCCATGTCAAACACCTTGTGCAACAAAGGATGTATTATACAACAATTCATTTATTTATGAAAGCAAGAAAAATGACACATGGAAAGATTTTTAAAAATTAAACTTGGATGAAAGAATGGCATTAATGTGACAGACAATGAGAATTTACTTTTAAAAAATAAGGTAAAAAAATCACAAGCGCGAGCTAAAATAAATACTGAGCTGAAAGCGTAATTCAGTTTACTATCACTGGTGATGATATTCAATTTTAAAAACAATATATTTGAAGTATGATGACACTGCGACAAAGTTTAGATCAGTGCATACTGGTTAATACATGATTGCCGTTTGTGTAAAAATAGTATTTTCAATAAGAATGATTATGAATTTTATGTGCATGATAACCAACAGGAAGTCGAAAGCCCATTACTTTCATGATGGTTCCCCCCATGATCTGAATATATCTTAGTTATCCAAACAAAATGGGTGAGGAAAAGAATGAGGAAGTTAAAACACGCACAAATTTTTCATATTTTTTAAATACATTTGGACAAGTCATCAAAACCTGTGAAAAATAATAAACTGCTTTAAAAAATGTAGCAGCTTGCCAATGAAAATGAAAATATTCACCAACTTCATTTTACATAAAAATTTATAACAATGTTGATTTCAAGGAATGGGCATGCGTTTACAATTTTTTTTCTTATCACCAACTGAAAATTTTAGAACAAAGTTGTAGAAATGCTATAGCTGTCAAAGAGAACACAGTAACTTTAAAAAAAATAAAAATGCAAACAAAAATGCCAATTTCACAGAGTACTGAAAAAAGCAGCTTCTAAAATTAAATAATTGCTGCAAACTATGTTCTGAATATTGGGTGTGAAGTGAGTACTATTTCTAATGAGTTACAAAAATGACTGGACAAGACGAGCCGGGCATTGGTTCTATGTTTTGTTGGAAGATGATGCTGCCTTTCTCACAATGAAGCACTCTTGGAGTTATGGAAAAAAGAATAAGAATGGGAGACTAAACAAAAGCTTACATAGCACATTGAAGAAGTGGACACATTCAAATAGTTATGAAGATAAAAAAGTATTCTGTACCCCAAAGCCATCTTGGGACTTTATACTTTTGAAGAAAAAAAAGTGCTTCTAGATCTACAGGAATAGTTTGCCAAAAATCCCTCCAGGATATTTTTGTCGTCAAAAACTGGTTTATAAAGACATATCCACAGGAAACGTCCACAGTGAGTGACACAGGCCTAAAGACAATCTGAAATTATGTCCACGCATATTTTTGCATTGATAAGTTTAGTGACAAGGGTATCTTCTTTATGAAAAAGGTAACTGTGTGAGTTTATAAAAAGGCAGTAATATAATCAAGGAAAGGTATCTTTCAAGAAGTAGTACTGCACATTAAATTCACCCCAAGTAAAACCAAAAATAAATCTCTTTTCAGGCTAAAAATTAGACCACTATTATGCACAATAAAAACTAAAACCACTGAAAACTTTGCAGTTACACTCTTGTTTACCAAATGCCTTACACTAACGAAGCAGACAAGTGGGATAAAATGTAGTCCATTCCACACAAAAATAGACAGCCTGTTGCTACAAGAGTGGTCACAGCTATTTCAGAGTATACACAACCAAAAGGCATGCAAAAGAAACACACAGTTGAAACAAATGAATACGTATGCCTCTTATATATGAATAAATAAGCATGATAAAGTGCCAATACATCCTAACAATAAAGATAAATTGACACCACTGAACGGATGATATAAAAATGAGAAAGTTTGTTCACAAAAATCTTTTTTGTCAGATTGCAAACAAAATAATTCAAGCGTTACAAGAAACAGAAAATCAATTTTTGAGTGAAACAGACTACTTATAAGATGTGGCAATGAATGAGAATGATATCTACAATGAACCAAAGATATCAAGATCAACCAACTACCACAAGTATTCACTACAGATCCTCCCTGCATTTACTATGATTACAACTGATAATAAATCTTGGTCACCAGTAATTGCAACTTAAACATGAATGTAACTGGTCTGAAATAACAGTGACAGTACACGCCCTGTCCATGCTTGTAAACACTACTCTTGCAGTGTATTGTCACACTGCTAATAGAGATTACATAAAAATATAATTAAAGGGACAACAGTTGAAAACACGATGACTATGATTACAAAAACATGAAATGGACACTACAGACTTAAATGGGGGAATTCCTCATAATGCTTAATAAGTTGCATCAATCTGAGCTTGCCCTATCTAGTTCTTATCGGTAATCAAAATATGTCAAGCCGCCAAACTTAAGTACGAGAGAATGGAGTTTTTCCTCAGAGCACTTTCCAGGTGAAAAACATCTCCCACAACTTATAGCTCGTACTCATTCAACTGGTCTTTAGCGCGGTTCACTTTACGTTTCAAATCACGTCCGATGAAAAACCTTACACTTCGCACACTCTTTATCCATTCAAATATGACTGCTTCCAACAAGTTACTTTCCCACCAAAGCTTAGCAGCAGTTGTCTCAAAAGAATGTTCCGGTCTCAAACACAACTATTATTCCAGCAGCGACCATGGCACATTTAAATCCTGGTATCATTCCCAACACTCCTGAAAGTTCCCACCTCTGTTCTCAGAAGAGAAAATGGCACAAAAATCACAACAAGTGTAACCTTAATTCTCCATGCCACTTAAACCACACTGTTTGATATAAATTGGAAAGCTTTCTCATCAGAATGTGCCCACAAAACTTGTGCTCTCCTCGGTTTATTCTTTCAACATGTACTCTCCTCTCAAATATTGAATGTGAGCAATATGAAGGAGATTCCTACATTTAAGTAGTTTTTAACAGGAACAATTAACAAGTGAAGTTGATGTAACAGGAGTGAAAATTTGATCCCAAATATCTATCTTTTGCCTGGTGTACCTCACATATATTTCCTTTCAATGCACTTAGCACTGTACTCATAGCACAATGGTTCAACATTTGAACCACAATTCACAAGCCTCGTACAATCAAAACATTAAGGCTATTTATTTGTATTAAACTTCCACTACACTGTCAACATGAACATAGAGATGAAGAGAAATTTACGATGCCTCCTCCTCCTCCTCTTCCTCTCCATTGTCCTCAGCCTCGGCTGCCTTGCCACCTTTCTTGCCTCCTTTCCCTCTCTTGAGGAACTCTTTGCCTTCCTTTGCTGTGTTCTGCATTGTTCCAGCTTTCTTCACCGGGGGTTTTGGGGGCACACCACGACTCTGAGACCGAGTTTTACGTCCAGAATTCAAATCCACTTCCCCATCAAGGACATACTTTGCTGTTGAAACAAGAAAAAAGTAAAAAATGAATCAATCACGCAGGTTATTGTGGCTGCTTCCCTGAAAGCAAAGATAACATCATGTGTATTCTTTTTCATTCACTCTCCAAGAAAGAAAGAAAGATGACTCTCCTATTAATGTAGACCTACATTTTGATGACATAAAAACACTGACAGTAAAGATTTCAACATCAATGAAGTGTAATTTTAAATTTTTCATCCCATGGAGGGGTAGGAAAATAATAAGCTTTCCGTCTAAAAAAAAGACATCGAGAAATTTCAAAGAAATCTAAGACTTTCAGGAAGTATAGTCTGTTCCAAAATGCTAGGACACTGACGTTGTAATCGTTGGAATTTTAAGTTATGATTTACACTAAAGAATCCCAACACTTACAGTGTGTCTACTCAATGTTATACTGCCTTTTTAAACACATTAATTCCATGAAAACAAAAAGACTGCAAGGCCTACAACTTAATACTAGATTACTTGAGTAAACAAAAAACAAAGAATGCCCACACCACTCTTGTAAGACAAAACTGCTGTTAGACTAACCTTCTTCCATGGTTTTTGCAATTGTTGTGTGCTTTTTCAAAGGCGTCTTGGCCTTGCCCTTTTGATTTGTTGTTTCCTGTCTTGTATCTCCCAGTTTCTCTCCTGACAACAATTTCTTTGCCTCCTGGAAAAAAAGGAAGAAAGCATAGACAATAGAAATATTAATTTTGCATTCACTGATTTTGTCTGCCTTGTTAAAGTCTAAGCCAGGACCTGCAAAGTCGCAATGCCAGAAAGCAGGAGAGGATACTAAGCACAGACTTTGATGATACAAAAACTCAAACTATACATGCTATGATACCAAGGAACCCTCCGATATATTGACCAACATGTCTTCTGATTCATGTCAAGAGTTCACGAGAATACATTAAGAAACACTGCGCTGACATCATTTCGCCTTCACACTACTTTCATTTTCCTCACCAGACCCTAGCGCTGCACGCAAGCCATGCCCTCTTTCAATGCTCATAGTGTTGCAAAGAATTAACAGATTTTAGATCTGATTGCACGGCAAGAATAAGTAAGAGTTGATCCAAATCAGCAAACCAATTTCTATAGGTTATAATTCATCTGAGAGTTGTGGGGCCGGGTTAAAAATCAGTATAAGGTGCTGGTTGGCGACCAGCATATCCCGGGGTAGTGTTGCTTTGCTAACCCACTTGAATAATTTAGTGTTCTTTTAATCAGTACTTCAAATTCACAAATGACTGACCTTTGCCGTAGCTGCCATTGTGGTGTCTTTAGCAAGCTTTGCCTTCTTGGCGGGAGGTTCAGGTTCCTTCTTCAGGTCCTCAATTTGTTTCTGTTGACCTCTAGTTTGTGCGTCGGCGTCAGGTTTGTTGCCATCCAGAATGCGGTCGGCTTCCTGTAGGTAGTAATGATACCAATATTGTTTCATGTGAAAATAAAAATAAATTTCTATAGCAATGACACCAAAACAAAGTGATCATTTCAGGGCTTTTTTTTTATGTAAAACAACTCCGGACTAGCGAAAAACGAGTTTCAGAGCAGGTTATCTGTTCCAATGCCAAGATGGCTATGGTAAAAAAAAAACTCAGACATTGTTCCTGAACATTATGAAAGATTGCTCAAAACTTTTAAAAAAACACATGCAAGGCTCCTTTTATTTTAGTTTGACAAAGTTCTGAATGCTCAAAAAAAGCCGGAATATAATTTTTCATGCCATATGGCCAATTTTCATGCAGAATGGAAAACTGCCAAGCATCCTAAAATCTAAAACACAGGGTCTCATGCTGTAAAATATAGCAATGTTAATGCACAAATAACACTTTGTACGAAATACTCTACACCTGTTACATGTAGGCCAGACCTGCCAACCGTTCCGATTTAGGCGGAATCACATGGGTGCAAGCATACAGCCCCCAAAAAGCCTGCAACCCAGGAAGGCAAATTTTCATTTGCCTGCATGATGTTTTTTTTTATATTTTACGCCTATTTTTTCCAATCTCGGCGACGCGGTTTTGCCGGCAAGTTGCAGGTCAGAGGGTTGATTTTGCCGGCCGGCAATCTTGCACCCATGAGGAATCACTCAGAAAAGTTGTGGATTTTGGAAAAAATTCCGAAATTACGCTTTGTTCCCGATTTTTCCGAACTCTTACTGACCGTTGAAAAATTTGATTTTTTTCGTTTTGTTTCTTTCTTAGCGGAAATTCGTAGAACTTTTTAATCGCGTCGTCGTACAAAGTACCGGTTTATGTTTTTAGTTAGTGATGTGCGAGTAGTTGATTATATCAGTAAATCCCGTCATTTTACTTGGGAAAACTGTTTACTATTAAAATAGTAATCGAATGTATTACTTTTGGCATGATTTTAAATCAACTCACATACATAGAACAGCTCTAACAAGCAACTGAGAAGAAAGAAAGCGTTTTTCTTCGCCTTTTTCATCGTTCATTGAGTTTTTGTTTATCTAAATCACAACGTGCGTATCTCAGATACGCATGTGTATTCCTATTTTTTTTTTCAAAATTCCGAATTTTGGTTGGAAAAATACATATTTTGGGTTAAGAGGGTGGCAGGTCTGATGTAGGCTATAAGTAAGACTGATGAGACACAAAAGCTGGATAGCTAAAAAAAGATGTATTGGTTTAAACTTTTTTTTTAAACAATGGCAACCAAAAAGTGCAATTTTCAAAATCAAGAGTATGACAATAATTCAGAAGGATGTCATAAAATACCTTTGCAGTGTTCACCATTGTATTGTCTCTTGGCACCCCTGGTTTTTCCTCAACCAAGCCCTGAGCTTTCAGGAGCCTGTTTTTTCCCTCTGACTTCAAGTAATCAATGCCCTCCTGTTGATGGGAAATTCATTCACTTTGTATTTAGATTCTTTGAGACAACAGGCTTGCATAATGAGCAACCAAGCCTCTAACCCCTCTTCAAACCTACCAGCTCTATGCCCAAGAAGATCCCAACGATACATATATATATTTGTATTCTGTGATTTATAATATTTTTTTAAAAATAAAATTTTGGCACATCTTTAACTAACCATTAAGTTTACTGTTAGACCACAGCCTGCTAGATATGACGCAGTAAATCTGACTGGTTGCTTGTTACGGAAGTCTTCCCAGCAGTCTATGACCTCCCCTCACCAAGAGTTGTAATGGAGTTGCATTATTGTCGATGGAGCCTGAGAGGAAGTTGAAATCATTTTACATTGGCCCAATTTCTCAATGACACATGGTGAAAGAAATTGTCTGAAGTAAGCCTACCAAATGACAAAGGTGCAACAGACCAGCGAATGCACCTTTTTCCACTTTAGGCTAGAGTTATGAATAACTTAGCCTAGAATCTACTCTTTTCTGTAAAGTTGATGAAACAAGACACTTGACAGGTAGGTAGAAAAAACTAGGCCTATAAATATAACCATCAGCAGGCCTATAGTATTTCGTCACTGTTACCTAAGACTATTGTAAGTGAAAAAGTAGGCTAGCAAAAATCAGTTACGATAGACTTAGGGAACGGTGACGATTTTCACCCACTTAAGATTAAGAATGTATAGGAATACACAGTTTAACACTAAATTCCCATTAGGTGGGCGAGCAGTGGCACTGGACGAAAATTGCAGCACACGAGATATAATATAATAAATATAGACTAATAAAAAATCGATGTAGCTAGCAGAAGAGGTTTTTCTACAAGTACAAGTTTTAATTTTTTCTGTAAGTTACTGTGTTGTACACTGTAAGTTGTATTGTAAGTTGCTGCAACAGTGGATTTCATTGAAGGCTGTTAGCAGCACTTAAGTGCTTGTAGCCTAGGAGGCTAGCAGCACTTAGTGCTTGTAGCCTAGGAGGCTAGCAGCACTTAGTGCTTGGTAGCCTAGGAGGCTAGCAGCACTTAGTGCTTGTAGCCTAGGAGGCTAGCAGCACTATCACTAAGTGCTTGTAGCCTAGGAGGCTAGCAGCACTAAGTGCTTGTAGCCTGGGAGGCTAGCAGCACTTACACTTAAGGTGCCTGTAGCTTGGGACTCTCTCTCTCTCTCTCTATCTATCTAAATGAGTGTAATAAAACTAGTCCGTCCGTCTTCTTAGCCTCCATAAAATCGTACAATATGTTGAATTCAATGTAACCAGGTTGACGGAAATAGATCTAGAATCTAGATCTAGAACTAGAGCTTGGCACTTGATCGAAAAAACTTGCTCGGGGTCCACTCACAATGAAGCCTATTTTTTTTACTCTGATTTTTTTTTTAAAAATCCAAAAAGAGGAGAAGGTTGAAATTGTTTAGAAAAGGAAAAAAAAAAATGCACTAAAAAAAATTTGGTTCTAAGGAGCATTGAACCTACAAACTTGATTAACAAGCCAGGACACTACCTCAGGGCCACCACACCTCTGTCATCTAGAAGCCTCATTTTATAGTTATTAGAAAGCAGACCTATGATTTTTTTTCCAAAAGGAGGGAAAAAGAGAGAAATTTGTTAAGAAAAGGAAATATTAAATATTAAAAAGCATGATACAAACGAGATTAGAACTCACAATCTTTAAAATGTGACCTCTGCTAGACGGGATGGCGAATGAAAACGAGTGTGACGTCACGAAATAAGTGCTGCTAGCCTCCCAGGCTAGAACTTTACTAGAAGCACTTCAGTGCTTGTACAACTTGTAGCCACTTCGTTCATTGAATTAGATTGACTAAAAATTGAACAAATGAAGAAAATGGTTGATGAATAAAAAAGAGCCAAGACTGGATCTAGAAATAATATTCATATTCATAAAATCCTTACTGGACTGCAAATTAAATTGCAAACTTCCATCCATGTCAATGGCTGGTGACAGAAGAAGAATAGCTCCACAGATTCAACTTTTCACAAAAGTTAACTGACAATTTAATCATTCTTATTAGCAGGTAAGCAGGCGCAGAAGCTGCCTTGGTTAACTTTAGTGTATAGAAATAGAGCCCACTGACTGCTTTTAGTATGGTCCAGCAATGGGCCACAGACAATAGAGAGCATGCTGCAGAACTGAGAAGGCAGGCAGAAGCAGAAGACAAGAAGCAGTTGCAGCCATGCAGGGGCAGGGGGTAACAATTACAATGGAGGTCTACACATAATATTTAACACAAGTTGCTAAACGCGTGTGACAGGAATAAGAACAAAAAGAATGAAAAATCCACCTATCGAATATCAGTAGCCACAGTCCAATCAGGAATGTGCAATCCATTGTCAAAGAACCCAGGTAAAATTCATGACCTTGCATGACTAAGGCGGCCATTTTGAAAATTTGACAATCTATCGAGTTCCATTGAAACATGTTCCTTGTTATGTAGAAATCAAACCTTGACAACATCTAACAATTGTTAATCCCAATAAATCCCCAAAGACCCATCTCCAGTTCAAATTATGATAACATTTGCAAATGCACAAACACAAGCAATGCCAGATGTAACAATTGTTAACAGTTAAGGTGTTTGCTTAACAGAAGTAGATTCTACTACAGCCAAAATGGCGTCTGCAATCGAAAGATGGATAAAACTTTCAAACCATTTCATTAAAAATCTGAGGCATCAAAAAGTGCATTACCTTGGCAGTTACTTGCATTGTCCCATCGCGAGCAAGACCTGATTTAGCTTCACTCATGATGATGCTTTCTTCGGGTAGAAAGTGATGCCGAAACAAGCACGGTAAACGCAACTTTTTCACGAGGTGACGGACAGCAGACCTAACTAAGCGTGGTCACGTGTCACAGTCTCGGTTTCCTGGTTGGTTCGCTAGGGGGAGTCAGGTCAAAAGCGGGAATACAAAAACATTACAAAGTAAAATGTAAACAAAAGATATCTTCTGGAGACGTTGTTTTTAACCAAAATGCTGGTTTCTTTCTACAAAACGTAATAAAATTAAATTACCATGGAGCTTAAGAGAATCCTGGAGATATTCTAAGTTAATTCCACATTAAATGGACATGAAATGTGTAGCTTAAGCTTAGAAAGTTCTGAAAACAACAACATGTTTATACCACGCAAAATGCAAACATTCAGTAAGCCCACGATGTTTCACAGAGGCTATAAATTTATATTTTGCTTATTCGGATAGCCTAGACGCAAACAAAATAACATAATTGAAAAATAATATGAGCCT
This sequence comes from Phyllaplysia taylori, assembly GCA_032273245.1. Taxonomy (NCBI): domain Eukaryota; kingdom Metazoa; phylum Mollusca; class Gastropoda; order Aplysiida; family Aplysiidae; genus Phyllaplysia; species Phyllaplysia taylori. The sequence goes on from JAUKPP010291663.1 coordinate 26,898, forward strand.
ACATGTATGTCGTAACTGCCATTGAATTGCATACCTGTGAATGAGAGAAAAGAATTCCTCGGACGGGGATTAGAAACACGTGGCCCTCCCATAATGGGCTAGCCTACATCAGGTATGGGCAAACGATATCCACGGCCCGCGGGCCAGGTCCGAAACATAAGCAGATTCATCAATAGTAAGTAATTAATGCGGTCTGTGACAAGCTGACAAATAAAGACAACCAAGCCCACCCATCTTGTGAGACATAGGGCCTAGGTTTTGATTTTTTTTTTAAACAAAAATTTTCCCTGTACCTCGAGTATGCAACTGATGCAACTTTAGGTGTCACACGTAATCTCAGTTTCAGTCTCATGTCTGTGTTCCTTCTGTGTGCTTAACGTTCATACACGTGGTGCTTTGCTTGTGTTGAGCGCACCTGTTGTTCCTACTAACTGAAATAAAAATTACAAAGCTCAACCGTTGCAAGATCTTTCGAATCCTTTGGGATCCCAGATTGCAGTATCTCTGTTGGAGAGCCTCTTTCATCCTCGTTTGTTGTTCATACTCACACACATACACACAAACATACACGCACACACAAATAGCCTACATACACACACGTGTAGCCTGTAAGCTACCTAAAGACTTAAAGTACATGTATATATTTATTATAACTGTCTACCGGCGCTGTGGTGTAATGGTTAGGCTCTTCGCCTGTGATGCGGAAGACCCTGGATCGATCCCCGATCGCGGTTGATCTGGGGGGGGGGGGGGCTTCTGCTGGGATGTCTCCCTCTCAACCCGGGTTGGCCCTTACAGGCAGGGTCGAAGTAGCCCGTCTCTTAAATGACCTTACAGTGTTGTAGGGGACGTTAAACTGGTAACCAAACCAAACTATTACTGCCTCTGGCTTGGCCCGCGAGATATTCAGATCAGTTCAATCCGTTGCGCAAGTGGCCAGTGCTTGCCCTCGAACCGCCCCCGCTTGCCCACCCCTGGGCTACAAACAGGCGGCATGGTTCCATACAGGCCGATAGATTTAGATGTAGGCTGGATCTTGGCCAAGGGTAGCTAATGAATAAAAAAAATCATTAAGATCTTTTCTTTTTTTTTATCCTCAGGGAGCGGGGTGAGGATTTGTCGATGGTCTAGTGGTTAGGCTGCCGGACTCGTAGTCGGAAGGTTGCGGGTTCGAATCCCAACCTGGGCCCGACGTTGTGTCCTTGGGAAAGGCACTTGACACAAATTTTCCTACTTCACCCAGGTGTAAATGGGTACCCAACTATAGACAGCGAAGGATCTCGTCCGTATGTTTGTCTTTGAGCGCTTGTAAAATGGCAGCTTGCACTGTATGCTTCCCAGGAAGTTGAAAACGTTTCTGAATGACTTGGTCTGCTTGGGTAATAATGATTGTAAAGCACATAGAGACAGTAATTGGGATATGAGCTATATAAATGCAGTCCATTATTGTTACATGTATGTAAAACCAGACAGTGAGTCACTGTCGTCTGTAGTGTAGGCCTAATAATATACTGGGTAGGCTATGCTTTTCGCTTTAGGATTACATGTACTTATAGTAACGGTTTTTCTATAAACTTACCACCTTGTATTCGCGCCCGCCTGTGATAGGTTATAGTCTTTGCTCGTTTTGTCGAGAAAGGGTACTGATAAAGTTAAAAGAAACCCCGCTAAATTAGACAAAATAACTGAAACTTACGCATTGTTCAAGTATCGGTACCTGTAAACAAATGGTTACCTAGGCGGACCGGGAAAAGAAATAAAAATGAAATCAATTTTGGTGTCACAGGTATACCAACATTGACTCGGTAGATGTCCTGATGTTCTTAATCAAGCAGAATGGAAGGGGTAAGCCCGCCATCAGACAGAAGGGAGAGACGAAAATAATAATAATTGTCCTATCGTCGGCTTCATCTTTCCCGTTTCACAATACTAAGGGGGCGACTGTGGACAAGCGGTAAAGCGCCCGCCTTCAAATGACGAGGTCCTGGTATCGAATCCTGGAGATTCATCGGGATTTTTTAGGAGCTTTTATAGATCCGACCCCTTTTCTATCGGAGACGGACGTAAACTTCGGAGGCCCTTTGACTTACATGACCTTACAGTGTTGCAAGGGGCGTTAAACTTGTAACCAAGAAAACAAGACAAAAATAAACTTCGCTTATATTTACGGTTTTCCGTGTCTAGTAAGCCGTGGCTGTAAGCAGATTTTCTTTTCTCTTTACTTTCAGAATAATAGAGATGTTCGTCCTGGGTGGGAACAAACTCCAGCCCTCTGGGTGATAGGCAAAGAGCCTAGCCATGTTGCCCCACCAATGCCGGTTGCGGCAGTTTAAGTAGGCCTAAATACTACTTAACACAGTCCCCCATCCCAACCCCCACCCCTACCCCAGTCCCTATGTCATAGCCTACAATTATATATTGGAAGAGCCAAAGGGCGCGGGAGAAGTGGGCTGTGTTCTAAAAATTGATCACAGTTGGCAAAAACTCGAAGATTAGAAAGTATTTCCCACTTCAACTAAATGGCCCTTAAATCTTATGTCAACTGTAATGTAATGTGGTATTTGTCATGGATGTGAGCTAATTCCTACCCCCCCCCCCCTCTCTGTCTCTCTCTCTTTCTCTCTCTCTTTCTCTCTCTCTCTTTCTCTCTCTCTCTCTCCCTTTCCCTCTCTCTCTCTCTCTCTCTCTCTCTCTCTCTTTCTCTCTCTCACTCTCTCTCACTGTCACCGACTAGTACCACGTCGTTGAAATCCCTCGGGCTCTCCAAAATTAACCAATCTTCCTCCATCCACTCCAACACGTTTACAAAGAGCAAATTTCAACATTAATAAAACATTGATTTTCTAAGTGGATCGCGAGAACACACACTGATATGCGTTGCATTCGTAAAACGGAAGTCGTTTGCGTATACCAAGTAACCTCCCCCGCTCAGTGCAGGAATGTCATTTATATATAGCCTATATGTGACGTAAAACGGTGTGTAAATTTCGCCGACGAGTTACAACGTTGGATATGCAACATTCTTCTTGCTCATAGGGCGCAAAGGTAAAGCTTAAAGTGCAAGCCCAATAGAGCTGCCCCACACCCATATAAAACAGCGGGTTTTTCGATTAGAAGGGTAGATCTGTGCCTTATACACTGAAATAAAACAAATTAAAAAAACGAGTTTTTCTGGCATAAATAATGAGTATGGGACTGAACTATTTGGGCATTATGGCACAACAATTTATTTCGTTGTGGGGGGGGGGGGGGGGGGGGGGGGGGGGGGGGGGGGGGGGGGGGGGGGGGGGGGGGGGGGGGGGGG
>JAUKPP010291664.1:2393-19887 GCA_032273245.1 Phyllaplysia taylori
CCCCCCCCCCCCCCCCCCCCCCCCCCCCCCCCCCCCCCCCCCCCCAAGAAAGAACAGAGATTTATTCAAAATTTGTCATGGAGAGAGATTAAAAACTGGGGAAAATCATCGCTGGTCAGGTATTTTCCAATCTTAACGAAACAATTAAATTATATTAGATATATTTTTCACGTCTGTCACAACTCAAATAACACAAGAAAACTACATTTTTATTTTTATATCAGACGCCACGACCCGACAGGATGATCCAGATCGACACAGATGACTGATAAATACCGGGTATCGATATATTATTAATTATTACTGAATAGATCTAACTGCTCGATTCTGAGCCTGTGGTAACAAACGGAAAAGTGCCGGGTTTTTTTAGCGGAGGCGGAGAGGTTGTTTTTTGGGACGTTTTTTTTAACAACAACGTGCTACAACTAGAATTTACACAACTCTAACAGAACAGTGACAACAGACTCTCAACACCGCCTGTGGTGTTATTGCACTGTGCAGCCACTCAGAAGGCATAGCAACACATGGGAAAACGCGATCAAAGCCCTGGCCCACAAAGGCAATAATTTTGTAACAGAGACCAAAAAAAAGTAAGGGTTCCACAGACCAGTGATGGCTAAGAAGGCAGGTTCGACAGTAGTTTCTGAACACTGGCTCTGACCCCTCTTTAGGGTGGAGGAATGGTAACTTTTTACCTTTGTAAAGCCTCCAGCAGTTCAGATGGTGATAGGAGTAAGAGGGAGGGGGATTCGACTGCTGCTTCTGCGAGTCAGTCGTAGTAGTAAGGAATGGGTTATTTATAGAGGCGTCAGCCTCAGCTGTTTTAGCCTCTTCTTATTTTGGTTTTTACTTAAGCACTCAAGCAGGATTAAGCTTCTCTGAGGGTTGCCATTTGCATCCACATCAGGCAATTTAAAAAAAAAAAAAAGAAACCCAGACTGAGTTCGTCGCACGCCATCTCATGCCTAATGCTTGCCTTGATTCTATCGGGGGGACTAAAATACTCTTTTTTCCGCAGAATCCTGGTCGGCTAAAGCTACAAGCCGGCAGTGTGATCTTCAAAAATGTAAAGACCGGAAAGATGGACCAGTTCCAAGGTGTAGACATCACAAAGGCACAGTGGCTCAAGAGGGCAAAGGGCTTTTGCCTCAAGTTTGTCCTCACCACTGGCACCATTCACAGATATGACGGCTTCAAGGAACCTGTAAGCAGCTATAAGGAATTCTGTTTACCATTCACCAATGTCAGATAATTCATTATTTACTGACATTATTTATTATTTAAAGCTGCTTATCATATCCGCTGAGCTCATCCTCAATTTCACTGTGTGTTGTCTTGAGATTCCCCTTTTTTTTAGGGTTGGGGTATGGTTTCTCTCCCTTTTCAGTCTAAGAGTAATGATGAATAAATTGTTAAAAATCAGAGAACCTGTCTCACATCTCAAAATTAAATCATTGGTTCCCTGCAAAACCAGTTATCCTCACACTTGCACCGATGTGTGGCCAATATTCTTTTCACTGTGAGTTTCCAGTCTGTATCTCTATTTTTTTAAATCTCTGCGAACCATCTTGTAAGTCATGTAACCACATCTTATACACATTTAGAAAAATAGTTAACTGTTTTTCTCATTCTGCAGAATTGTAGATTTCTGGTTCCTGCTAGGTGTTGATCCATTAGGTAACCATACAGAGCTGCCAACCTTACTCCAAAAAAGCGTAATCTTACGTTTTTTTCAGCCGTTGTACGCTTGTACGCCTTTTCATTGATTTTGTACGCATTTTCTTGTTCGGGTTCCGACTTTCTCAATTTACGGAGCCACGCCGGTACTTGTTGAAAGCCGGTCGAAGAAAAAGCGCTGGTATCAAAGTCATCGGTTAATACTCAAAGCTGATACTATTACACAGAACAGTAGTGTACTGAGGACTGAGGCCGGAATCGTGTGTGGCTCGATTACTTTCGTGATTATTAGGCTATTTCACTACTGTTTGTATCTTCAAAATAGAAGACAACTGGCACCACTGATCGAGTCACGAGTTGGCCTGGTTCTTTGTCAAGGCCTAGCCTACTGTCCGTCAAATTGCCTTCCGTTTCAGGATTGTACACTTTTTTTTCTTAATCTTACACTTTTTGAACATCAGTTGTACACCTTTTCATGGGTTGGGGTTGGCAGCTCTGACCTTACAATCACAAAATTGCATTCACAATTGTTGTATAAGTTATATGAAGGCCCAACCAAACTGAATACAAAGGTCCTCATCTTTTAGATTCCAATATTCTTTCCACTTTCTAAGTTACTTAAATACAAAGGAATTATTGCTTAAAAACTTGATAACGTAAAGCTATTATTTATAGTATTAGAAGTAGAACACCTCTTGTAAAGTTTTGTTACTTTTGTTGCAGGATGTAAATAGTGCCTAAGTGTATCTGTTCTGACCCAGTTTGCTTCCTTAATTCCATATATATTCCAAGTTTTTAGCTTTTGAAATATATATGTTTTACCTTTTTTTGCTTTTCAGGAGTTTGAGAAGCTGGCAAAATTCATCTCAAATAGCTATGCTATTAGTCTTGAAAAAGTCGACAAGTCTTTGAAGGGATGGAATTGGGGCTCTGCCGACTTCGAAGGTATGGTATATTTTTTAATGAATCCCTGTGCTCATACTCGTATGGTGTTAACTTTTATGTCCTCTTTAGTTTGTTTGAGTTGCTATTGTTTAGAATTATTGCAGGAGCGAGCAGGGCAGGAAGCATTTGGAAATCTGGTCCTACGAGAGAAATTCTCAGCAAAAGTAGATTCTTTGCTCAAGATTGATCAGCATTACATGCCTTCAGTTGTTAACAATGATATGTATTATTAGAGAAGATCAGGCTTGTGGTCAAAAGAAATTTTTGTCATGATTTTAGTCTGGTTTCTCAAACAAATCTGAGAGCAGTTGTCTTGATAATTTTTGTTTGCAGAACATTGTAAACACTGGAGGGTCAGTGTATGCTTGTGTTGACATCGGAGGCTAAATCTTATAACGCATATCCAGTAGCTGAAAAGCTGTCTGGACGAGGTTTTGAAAATTTGTTAAGTAGTAATGTCACGTGATTTTTCACATTCTCCATGACAGGTCTTTCTTCAGATTTTATTTGATGATTGATTTTGTCTCTCTTTTGTGTTGTCTTGTAAATTGAAAAATTTTATTGATCCATTCAGGCATTCCAGTTTAATTGTGATGTTTCTGTGCCATGTAACTATTCAACTTTTTATTTCTTTCCAGGCAACTCGCTGAATTTCAAGGTGGATTCAAATTTGGCATTTGAAATTCCTCTTACAAATGTCATGAACGCAACAACAGCCAAAAATGAAGTGACCATCGAGTTCCACCAGAATGACGATGCAGCCGTCTCACTGATGGAAGTCCGATTTCACATCCCACCAGACCCAGATACAGAGAACGATTCTGTAGCTGTAAGTTTATGTTATGCATGAAAACGTATTGTATCTTTGTTTTACTTTTGAGCATGAATTTCTAGTGGTACATGCTTTGACAATGGAATGAATGAACGGCTTACTTTTTATCTCAACAAAGAGTATCAACTTTGATATGTTTTTGATTGTAGTATCCAAACTGACTATGGCTTTGACTATGACTCAAGACCTCATAGATACATGACTATTACAGACAAGGGGCTTAGATGGCCGAGTGGTAGTGTGCCTGCATACAAATGAGGAGGTTCCAGGATCAAATTCATGGTGGTTCACCTGGATTTTTTCGGAGTTTTCATGAGTTGGACCCCTCCCTATCGGAAATGGATGTAAAATTTGGAGGCCCGGCCTCGTAAATGACCTTACAGTGTTGCATCGAAAACAGTATGAATTTCTTGACCAACTCTCATTGAATTTGTAAAATTTCTCAATTTCTCCTTGAAATCTTGAATTTGGCGGGGAGTTCATCCGAAGAACCCTTCACATGTGTACTATTTCTCACATGGTAATGGTAGCTACTGATAGCCACACAGATATTGTATAGGGTGTCAGTTATTGTATAGAGAGATTCTCTCCAAAGCAGATTTGACAGTACTCAATTTGCTGCGCCATAGAATTTTTGCTCTAGAAAAGAATGCTCCCTTTTTCTCCTTTGCTGTAGACTTTCCACAAAAATGTGATGGAGAATGCGGACATTATTCAGATCAGCGGAGAGAGCATCTGCACCTTGGCGGAAGTACAATGCCTCACACCCAGGTACAGTAGACATAATTTTTTTCCATTTTCTGTCATATGTTTGTTACAAAATTTATTCATCATTAATTTACTCATGTATCAAATGCAAAAGAATTACTGGTCCTAAACAAGGAATCATGATTATAAGATCCTGTATGCATTACTTAAGTGTTGTTGTTTTTTATAAAGGGATTTGAACATTTAATATTAACATTTAGGTATTCTTTTAATTTTTTATGGGAATAATAAAACCATTCAAGTCAAGAGTACAGTGCAACACATATTGCCCACTTTATAAAGCGTGAAGAGTCTTTGGTGCATTTTCCCCCCTTGCCTTGCTGTAAAATTGCCGGTTATGCTCCTTCTAATCTCTTTTTTATTTTCCTAAGGTATTGTTATTCTTATTTTTTTAACATTTGCTTCCTGATGCTGAAATGATATTAATGCCATGAAATTCACACTAAACATGGAAGATTTGCTTAAAAACTCACCATTTTCTATTTACCTGTTTGTCCCCAGAGGTCGCTACGATCTCAAGATGTTCCCAGGGTTCTTGCAGCTTCATGGTAAAACGTTTGACTACAAGATTCCCTACCAAACGATCCTGCGTCTTTTCTTACTGCCTCACAAGGATGGCAGGCAGATGTACTTTGTGGTAAGCTTTACGTCAACATGAATATGGGTTAGCTCAGGCAATAGACTTACTGATTGCTAGTGGGCATATTGATGTAGTCTCTTCCTTCTTCCTCTTTCTCCAGAGCTGCTAATTTTCCTGATCAATCCTGAAAGCCGGATAGGAACCAATCGTATTTATATTCTATATGATTCATCAGCTTACATACACGGCAGAATAACTGGATTTCAGAAATTTTTTCTCTGCTAGTTGGCACCTCTGTTTCCCACTTCTTTCTCGGTGTTACCTTTGTCCAAATTGACTTCCTGGCTCTGAAATGACCCAACGGTCTCCATAGCACAGTAGAAGAAAAATACTTTTCGAACACTGATAGTTATTGGTTTTTTTCATCCCCCTTAAAGTATGTTGAAGTAGAAAGCGCATTTCTGACTCAGTTGTGAACTACATCTCCTTTCACCTCTTTTTTGCTCAGACAGTTTAGAATTTGTGAAAAGTAGAAAATTGTATCAAGTGTATTTGTGTGTTTAAGACAGCTCAAGACTTATGAACCGAACAGTATTCAATGCCCTGTATATACTGTGACCCTCTGCAGGTCAGTTTGGACCCACCCATCAAGCAAGGCCAGACCAGATACCATTTCCTGATCCTGCTCTTCCAGAAGGAAGATGAAATGACCTTAGAACTCAACTTGTCAGAGTAAGATTCATACTTTTTTTTCAAGGGAAATTTTTCATTTAATATGAAAGGTAGAATTTCACATGTTTTCTGTTCAATATGATACAGGAATCAAGTACAAGATTACGCATAGAAACTACAGTGTGGTTGATTGTGTGACTTTTGTGTGTCAACCTATATATGACAGTCAAAGCACCAGCTCTGTGGCGTAATGGTTAGGCTCTTCGTCTGTCGTGCAGAAGACCTGAGTTCGATCCCGAGCATTTTTTTTTCTGCCGGAACTTTTTCCCTCTCAACCTGGGCCCCGACAGGCATGGTCGAAGTAGCCTGTCTCTTAAATGACCTTACAGTGTTGCAGGGGACGTAGAACTGGCAAGAAAAACCAAACGGTCAAAGCTGCCCACAGTCGTCTTTGAAGATCACAGAGGAAAGCGGCCATTAGGGGCAGGTGGCCGCTATGGAGAGGGTCTGAGTCAAAGGGCACTTAGCACATGTCCACAGTATATGAAGCTAAATTTTTATTAGCTGCATGTAAGTAGCTACCATCAACACAGATAATGCATTGATTGAGTTTAGAGTCCTATACAGTGGGTTGTTGAGGCTAACCAGGCATCGTCAGAACGAGTTTAGAGTTTAAACAGTACATAATCTTTGCAGCAACCCCCTTGAATTGACTGTTTTGAGCAGGTTGAGAGGGTACTTTGTCACGGATAATGACAGTCTGTAGCCGCGTTTGGCCAGGGAGTTATGGGGAGGCTAAATATTAAGGGAAAGCGCAAGGTATCATGGAACTGGCCGTTAGCATAGGTGCCCATTATGGCAGGTTCGACTTTATATCGTTGTCCTATGTTATCACCGCCCGGCTGGATAGTGTCTGGTAGAATGGTAAACATTTTTCCATTTGCTCGGTTAAGACATCCCTCATATTCATTTTCACAAAGTATTATTTGAGTTTTGTGTCTTTTTCTGCTTTTTTAGTTATTTTATTTATAGAAGCCCCAGCTCCTTTATCTGTTTTCTGCATTCTGAGAAAGTGTAGGTTTTTCTAGATTCAGAATACTTGAGGCTGTAGAGGGGTTTGTTTCCATCGTACATTGTGTGGATGCAAACTATTTGCACCCTCAAGCATTCTGAGCCATGTCTTTGTACCACATTGGGCTTCTCACACATTTTGTTATCAGAGATGGACCAACTTTTCATTCCAGGGAAGACATCAAGAGTAAGTACGAGGATAAACTCCAGAAGGAAATGTCAGGTCTGGAGTTTGAGGTGGTCAGTAAAGTGTTCAAGGCAATCACTGGGCGGAAAATCACTGTACCAGGCAATTTTGTTGGGTAAGTACAGGGATTGGCATCCTCAGGTCATTAAGTAATTTTTCCTGAATTCTGGATTTTATTTTCGTATCCCCGAAGAGAAACGAAAAATGAAAACCGGCACTGTGGAGAAATGGTTAGGCTCTTCGCCTATCATGACGGAAGACCCTAGATCGATCCCCGGTCGCGAATGATCTGTTGTTGTTTTTTTCTGCTGGGATTTTTTCCCTCTCAGTCCGGGTTAGCCCTGACAGGCACGGTCGAAGCAGCCCGTCTCTTAAATGACCACAGTGTTGCAGGGAACGTAATACTGGTAACCAAACCAAACCAAAAATAAAAAACCATCAGTAATGTGATCCTTAATAGGCTCCTCCTTTTTTCATTTTTTTTTTCCCCCTCATTAGACACAAATTCAAAAGATGAGGCAATATTACTAGTGTAGCAAATTTTTTATTTTGTACAATCATAAAAGACAACCTCAACTAAACAAAATATGGAGCCGTAAAACCCCAAGCAAACAAACAAACCAAAATACGACCTTTCCTCTTTCTCCTTCTTTTCTTGACCAGACATCACGGGGCCCACGCTGTGAGCTGCTCTTACAAGGCGGCGACTGGGTTGCTCTACCCACTGGAGAGAGGTTTCATCTTTGTGCACAAGCCGCCCATCCACATCCGCTTTGACGAGGTGGCCAACGTCAATTTCGCCCGAAGTGCCGGCAGTACGAGGTCGTTTGATTTTGAGGTGGACACAAAGAATGGCGCAACTTTCACCTTTGTTGGTGTGGAAAAGTAAGTTGTCATTTGTTCTTTGTGCAGATTTTAGTAGCTTCATGAATGCTGTATTTCCGAGGTGTTTTTCTCTTTTCCTGTATGTTATTATCAACTAAAATTCGTTTTCTTTTTTTAACATGTTTTTCTTCTCAGCCTTTCATTTGTTCTGTTTTACCCAATATTTGCTGTCGGTCAACTTTCATTGTGTGTACAAGGACTCGACTTCTTAAGTTTTCAGTTATTTATACAAAATCCCAAGTTATGTAAAAATTTTGTTAGTGCAAAAAATTTACAACATGCTCTGTGTAATCTGACATGAGACTGCCAAAAACAGTATTTAAGCACAAGAATATTTTTGGCTATTTTTGCCATTTGTATGACACAATTTAATAAGCTCACAGTTACGGTGCTATTTTTGTCCGTGCTGTATATTATTGGATGTCACACTTTGATGTGCTTTTGCATTCAATTATGTGGTTGAAAACTTTTTATTATCATTTTGTAGATGCACAGGTTCTTTGTTTCTAATGTACTCATCTGAACCTTTGCTTCTGTTTCAGAGACGAGTATGGAAAACTTTACGACTTTGTCAAGGGCAAGAATCTCAGAGTGAAGAACATTGGAGACAAAGGAGTGAGTTGTTTTCTCTTGTTGTCTCTCTCCATTTTTTATTAATCTCCCTCTCGTTTCTCTCTCTCTCTCTCTCTCTCTCTCTCTCTCTCTCTCTCTCTCTCTCTCTCTCTCCTTGCCATTTCTCCCTCCCTTTCTTCATGAGCAATGAAGCACTACGGTACTTAATTGTTGACAGAGTAGTCAGAAACTGAAAAGCACTAAGTTTTGGCGTAAAACAAATCATTAAAAAAGTTTTATGTTTGACGGTAACCAGTAATGACGTTTTTCCATTATGTTCAGAGACAAAACCTTTAATACTCTTATCATTTGTTGTCAGTTAAATCACTTTTTTTGGCAAATGTAAAAGCATAAGCTTTTAGTTATTTCCACAAGATGCTATTGGCATCTCTGAGTCTCTGTGTATATTTTAATTAGGCCTATTTTGTTTCGCAGATAGTACTGAAATTTCCACCAGCAAGCAGTCGAAATTCTAACTTTGCACACTTCTCTATGAAGTGGGACTGATCTATGTCTCTATTTTTACTTTTTCTTCAATTCTCAGGGCAAATCCATCTCTTATAATGAGATGTCTGACAGTGACGCTGAGGGCGGTGATCACGACGCGTATCTGGAGAGGATGAAAGCCGAGGGCAAGGACAGAGATGATGATGACAGCGACGACAGCTCAGGTATGTCAGCTGATATCACTTCATCATTGGCATTCGACATTTCCTCAGTTCATACTTTAATGTTCTGCAGAAGCAAAAGAAATTTTTTCTCGTGAGCACGAAGAGGTTTTCTTTCACATAACCATGTCCCATATTAAAAATCCATAGTGCGTGAGTATTTTCTAATAGAAATAGATCCAAATCTTATAAGGGCAGTAAGTCCAAGCCGCCCAAAAATGACTTGGGTAAACGCAGCATGAAGTGACAACTTTTGTTTCTTATTCATTTTCTTTTGCTTTTCATCATACTTGGTGCAATAGCAAGTGAGAATTTTAGAACCAGGTACTCTTTTGTTTTGAATTCCATAGGTTGTTTTTATTCACTCCTAAAGCTTCCAACTTATGAAAATTGACACAAAAATAACAATAAGGAATGAACTAAGCCATCAATTGTGTTAACAGCACATTTCAATTCACTTCGTGATTTTTTTAATAAACCCATATCACTTTCCTACTCTAAATTATTAATTTTAAAATCCTGTGAGTGAAAATTCTCTCATCCTTAACCGGCGCTGTGGTGTAATGGTTAGGCTCTTTGCCTTGCATGCGGAAGACTCTGGTTCGACCCCCGATCGCAGACAATCTAGTTTTTTTTCTGCTGGGATTTTTTCCCTCTCGGCCTGGGTTGGCCCTGACAGGCAGGGTCGAAGTAGCCTGTCTCTTAAATGACCTTACAGTGTTGCACAGGACGTAAAACTGGTAACCAAACCAAAATCTCTCATCCTTTGTTTTCACGTGAGTTTATTTTGATCAGTGGGTGCGCCACCATTCTATACTGGTTGTAATAAAGAACATGATGCATCCAAACAAACAAAAAAGCTATGCTTGCTCCATCTTTTTGACCGCCTGAAAGTCTTATCTTATTTTCTTTTTAAGCCGTTTTTCCTCTTTTTCTTAGGCTTTGTTTAATCTTTATTTGTGCTTGCTCTTCACCATGGATTTCTTAGAATTTGATGCAGACTTACTGATTTCTCTTTCTGTGTCGTTACAGACGAGTCCTTCAACCCAGGAGAGAGTGGAAGTGAAGTCGCAGAAGAGTAAGTCGCAGGGTTGTTAAATGTTAAAATTCTAAGAATTATGGTGATTGCAGTTGTATATGAATGGATGTTTGCGTGCATACATTCTTGATGGAAGAGTATGTGGTATATTTTAAGAATAAGTAAACTTTTTACCATGGTTTCTTTTTTACATTTTTTAAATTGTTTTTTTGTTGGTGAAATTTTTGTGCAGCAGAGAGTGGCACAGCAAACAATATTCTGTCCGTTACTAAAAATATCTTTTTTTCTCAGTAAGACGATTCATAAGATTTAATTCTGGATGGATTTCCCACTGAATGTAGATAAAGCAATAGAAGCTCTTCAAACAAAACAATTTTCATTCTTTGTATACTTTTCTCCTAATTTGATATTGTTCCAAAATGTAAAATATTGTATTGCTGATGGTGCTGTAATTCTCTAACAAAACAAACACACATGCTATTGTTTCTGCTCATCATAGATACGACAGCAACCCCCCGACCACATCCGAGTCTGACTCCGATAGCGACTACAGCGACAGTGGTGGGGATGGACCTGAGGCTGAGGAGAAGAGGAAAGCTCGGGAAGAGAAAAGGAAAGAGAAAGAGCAGAGGAAGAAGGAGAAGGAAGAGAAGAGAGCGCTTGAGAGAGAGAAGAAGCCAAAAGCCCCCAAAACAGTTGTGAGTCTTTTTATTTTTTTTTTTTTTCCCTGAACCAATTTTCTACTCTGAAGATGCCTGTTGGTTAATGATGAATTATTGTGTTCGTGTGTTGGACACCATATTGTTTAACAGTTTGTGATCTAGTTGTAAGTAAATCTAAGATTTGCGTTACTTTTTCATGTTGTCTTGGCTCTATGAGTGTTATTTTTCAGTCTCTTAATGAAAAGATTTTTTTGCAATGCTGAACAAAATGGTCTTCATTATTCACCTAATTCAGCGAGTAAGCAAAAGATGAATTTTTTTCTTCCTTAAGAACATTTGATTTTGTACATTGGTATACTTTACTCTTTGAGAAACTGACTTAAGTATTTGGCAAATGAAATGTCATTGCAATATCTTTTTCCTTATTTTTGAGAAGCAAATTACAGTTAAAGGAGAAAATTTTTTGTGATGTGACATTTCAGAAAGAGGGCGGAACACGGAAGAGGAAGAGCAAGGGCAAGGACAAAGATCCCAACAGACCGAAGCGGCCGCAGTCTGCGTACTTCCTCTGGCTGAACGAGCACCGAGAACAGATCAAGGAAGAAAATCCAGGCATTTCCATCACAGATATCTCCAAAAAGGCTGGAGAGATGTGGAGGGAAGTTACAGACAAAACGGTATGTTGTGTCCTTTGTTTCTACTGTTCCTCATAATAATGGGAAATAAATTAGAGTGGGGGAGGGAGGAGGATTAGGTTAACAAGGATGGCTGAGTGGATTCGGACAGTCGCTTGCCACACGAATCTGCATCTGAAAATGTCTTAATGAATGGTCAACTAGGGTAAACAGTGGGATGGATTACTAACCTCGCTTATGCTTCATGCTGGTCAGCGAGGGATTCAATCATAATGATAGGCAAGAGGGTTAAATAATGTCAGTGAGTTTGACTTCGACCTTGTCTTACAGGACTAACACTTTTCAGCCGTTTGAAAATATGCAAGCGTAAGGACGAGCCAGATGCACAAGATTTGAAAAAAATACTTCCTCAAGGTGGACTGGCATTCCGTGTCTATCAATTGCTTGCAAGACGAAGAGCTTGACTCAATGTGATAGACAAACGAATTTCCTTAAAAAATATTTTAAAAAGGATAAAAAGACCCAAAACATTTGACCAACATGAGATTCGAACTTATAGCCTTAGCTAAGATTATTTATAAAGCTGAAGACGCTGACCACTGCGCTAACCACACTTGTGACCAGTGGAGGCCCCGTTCTGTTCTTATTCAAAACATACTGCTTGTTGTTATTTTTAATTCGTTAGAGAATGTAGACACTTCCTTGATTTTATGTGATTCTGATACTTGTTGGCACATTGCACCATCATTTATCCAACAGGAATGGGATGAGAAAGCAAAGATCGCCAAGGAGGAGTACGTGAAGGTGATGGAGGAATACAACAAAAACAAAGTGTCAGACAGCGAAAGCGATGGAGAGAAGGAAGCTAAGCCTAAAAAAGCTGCAAAGAGCAAATCCAAAAGCTCTCCCAAAAAGAAGGTAAATTTTGTTGTCTTGACCATTGCACTGAATATGTAGCGAAAGATTATGGAAAAAGATCTCCTCATTTGTGTTTGCGGATTTTGATGAGTAGGCCTATGGGATTGTCATGATAAGAAATTTGTGAATATATTTAACAACCCTTTAGGTTACAATATCTGTAGAGATCAGATTTTTCCACATAATTCTGCCAAGAACGGTCAGCCAAACATTTAATTGTTATTACCACCCTTTCGTTCACTTCAGTATTCTGGATTTTATAATTGAGGTTTACATGGATTTAGTGGGTGGTTGGTGGGGGCTGCTCCTTATACTTTCTTACCATGTATTAATATTGTCCTAATCTATTTCCCGGCACTAAAATTATCTTACAGTGTCGATAGTGCTGTAAAACAAACACAATTAATATGTACATGGATTCATCCAGTTGTGTCCATCACAAAAATACTTTTTGTCTGAAATGAAAATGCTCCTTGTTACATATTTCAGGCCGAGACAACGAGTGGAGGCGGCGGAGGCAACAGCAGCTTTAAGAGTAAGGAGTACATCTCTAGCTCAGGTCTCAGCTCTGGGTCGAGCTCGGAGGGCAGCGACAAGCCGCTCAAGAAAATGGCCAAAAAGACCAAGAAGAAGGACGAGGAGGAAGAGGGAAGCCCGGCAAAGGCGTCGGATGCTGAGTCTGAGAAGGCTAGCGGTGCTGGTAGTGACGAGGAGAAGGGCAGTGGAGCCGGGAGTGGGGATGATGAGGTAAGGGTAGTGTTTGATGAGGGATGGTTTTGGTTTTACAGCTCTTTCAACACTTTGAGATTGTGTCAAATTTGGGTTTCTTTGATTCCACCTGTGAGTGTCAATCTGGAGTGAGAAGGAAGCAACATCCCAGCACTACTAGCAGAAAGTTGAAGGGCTCGATTGTTGGTGCCGATCATGGGTAATTCACTCTTTAAGTGGTCTTCATGACCTACAGAGCCATGGCAGACTAGCTCTGTACCCTGGCAATGGACAGTCTTCAAATTGGCCTCTTAGTACTGCTTGCGTGCAATGCAGTCTGAAGTATTAGACGGGTTTGTCGACAAATAGTATACACATGGTTACAAGATACTCTCAGCCATTAACTCACTGACGACGTTTCCCGTAATAGTTGCGGGATGGGCCGCCGGTTACCTTGGATGTTTCCTGCACCTGTTGCAGGGCGGACTTTGTAATTTTTTGGTGTCCCAGCACATAATGGGAATGCTATTGGAAGTGTCTCTTTCTGAGCAGCCACCATTTGTTTTGTTCGATGTTGTCAAGGGATACATTTTTTGTTTATTGAGGAATAAGGGAAGCCACCTTTGGCCAGTGTCTGCTCGATAGTACAATGGCAAGCAGAGCAAAATGAGAAAGACAATTTTTTCTCACTACATGCATTTGAATACCCTGATAGCCCTTCATATGGAAGTCATAAACCAGTAGTACAAAAGTGCGGGAGGTCGGACAATACAGGGGACGAAGGAAGCCTAGTCAACTCAGGTCTCTCATTCTTCCCAAAATTTTCGGAAACCACAAAATTTGTCTCCAGTTTAGAAAATCATGAAAACAACCTATGAGACATAATACATTTGTGTTTTTTTCATCATATTGTGCTTTTCTTAGTACTATCTTTTCTGTTGAAATGGTGGATGTGATCTCATTTTAAGTGTGTCATTAAATTTTTTTTAATACCCCTATAAACGTCAGCATTCATCATAAATAAAGGCAAAAATGTCCCTAAGTAAACCCCAAAATGTCCCTGTCTTCAGTGAGTTAACACAATTAATACGATAAATTTTTAGATGATAATAAATATTAGATATTTAGAAACGCTAACTTGAGTAATTGTCTGGTTTTTACCTCTCTGTATGTGGGTACATAATGGACCAATATGATCTGGATGGTTAGGGTTATGAAGAAATAAGTCACTTTATCAAACTATCTAAAGTCATTTCTCGGAAGACCTTATAATTTCTTCATGTATATTCATTATATTTTATAATATGTTTTCCTCCCTCAGGTCAAGAAGGAGGCGTCTGGATCTGAGAAAGCGTCTGGCTCGGAGAAAGGCTCGGCGTCAGAGAAAGGGTCAGGGTCGGAGCAAGGAGGATCTGGGTCAGGATCAGACTGAGGTGTCAATGGTAGACAGACAGACAGACGGACGTACACACACACACATCTACACAAGGAGGAGAATTTCACCCCAGGAGTCAACACAGGCCACTTGTCAAGAACAGACAAAAAGTGTTCAAAGATACATGTACCATTCATTGCAAAGTCCCAGCGATTTTCCCTGGGATTTTTCACGGAGTTTTCATTTCTTTGACCCCTGTCCTATCAGAGATGAACATAAAATTCGGAGGTCCCGCCTAGTAAATGACATTACAGAGTTGCATGGGGCGTTAAACCAAACCAGAGTTTTCTTTCTAATATCCTGTTGATGAAAGAGAAATATAATGCTTTGGCTGTTTATTAGATCCTCACAGGCTACCATTGTTCGGTGTCCCGAATTTCATGTTACGATATTTGTTACAGTCTCGTTGTACACATAACATTCACGTAAAATGTGCAAGTTGATAGTTTCCGAGATTCAGGGCTCCTTTTTCTCTTTACATTTATAAACAATTCAATTGAATCCTCTGAAGATTTTGGGAACCTATCTGTAGTTGACTGTACTTCGGACAGCTTATTTGGGCATTGCGGATTTTCTGTGCCTTGTGTGTTCATGTGTTGGGAAATGACAAAAACTTTCCGGACCTTACTGGATAGTCAGACAGTGACAGCGATGGACCTAACTCATTCATCGGATAGAATGAAAGTAAGACTGGATGATGTTGCACAAGTATTTGTATGATTGTATTAGTGTCAGCTTAAATGATTGATTGATGCTGATTTTAGTATGTGTGTAGGTGCGTTTCCATCACATTTTGGGCCAAGATAATCTGGATTGGTAGGATTTACTGATTATGAAGAAAGGATCCAATCTGATAAGCTTAGCTTGATTCCTGCGAGATCATTATTTGTCCATGTTCATCAGTTTGATCACCTTGTTAACTTTGTTGGAGTTACGGTCTTTGATGTTGTATATGATAACAAAAAATCTTTTGAAAGATTGTCAAATAAAGAAAATGTTTTTTGTAAGGGAATCATTGATTGTTTCGCTATTTTTTTTCCAAAGCTTAAATTCTACTTGGGGCAATTCGTCAGAGCTTATGGTCATTGTGCTTTCAATATGGCCTAACTAACTCATTTTGGGCAAGTTGATGGTCGAGCGGTAGTAGCCCGCCTACAGATGAGGAGGTCCCGGGTTTGAATCCGGGGAGGTTCACTGGGATTTTTTCAGTGTTTTCATGGCTCCGACCTCCGCCCTATCGGAGATGGGCATAAATTCCCAGGCCCTGCCTCGTAAATGACATTACATTTTTTCATTGGGGGTTAAACCAAAACTAAACTGACTTATTTTCTGCACTTCTTAGAAATTTTATAATCGAAGAAAACTGACTTGGCCTCAGTCTATGTTACAAGTTAGGCCACTCTATGGGAAATAGTAAATTTTAGTTTTAGGAAAATGGCTCGGCACTTTTAAACGAAATTACTTGTATATCAAACTGTGCACTATGATGTGGGAACTTACGCAATGGGTATATTCCATGATAGCCTAAGTTGGACTTTGACCATATTGGAAGCACCATGACAATCTGTAGTCTAATTTCATATCTGTCTTCTTTGTTTGGGCTATAACGGCTCCTGCAACACTATATGGTTGTGTCGGTATACCCTGTTCTCATTGTGGGGTTGAAGCGCCACTATGTTTTTTCTGCACAGAGATGCAAATGGTGAAAAAAAAAGAAAAGTGTGGACAGTATGCTAGAAAAACATGTGACACACTCACTTCAAGATCAAAGATTGGAGGGGAAGGGGAGGTTGTTGGGGGAATATTTTCTTACATGATGTCGATCTTTCACCTCAATGTGTTGTGAAGTGATGAAATCAGGTGCTTGTCACTGTTTTGGGCATTGGTGTTTCTGGTGTAGTGGTTAGGGTCTTTGGCCTATCACACAGAAGATGGCAGTTTTGTCCTAGCATGCCTATCATCAGGGTCAACTCTGGCGGAGAGGGACATACACAGCCCCAGCGAAAGGTGTGGGTACTTGATTAAAAAGAGTTTCCCTTCTTCTATATTGGTCTCAGGCTACCATCATCTTCATGCTTGGCAGAGAGCCTAACTACTGCACCACAGATGACCGGCGTTATGGTGTAATGGTTAGGCTCTTTGCCTGTCGGGCGGAAAACCCTGGTTCGATCCCGAGCGCGGACGATCTGGGGTTTTTTTCTGCTGGGATTTTTTTCCCTCTCAGCCCGGGTTGGCCCTGACAGGCAGGGTCGAAGTAACCTGTCTCTTAAATGACCTTAGAGTGTAACGGGACGTAAAACTGGTAAGCAAACAGCACAGATGTTGGTGGAGAGCCATGTGTACCTGAGCTCTACGTGGTTTCATTATTAGTTTTACGTCCACTGCAACACTAAAACTTACGGTACTATAAGCTTGGGGTTAGGGTTAAAATAAAGTGCTATTTCAACCCTGCCTGTCAGGGCCGAGAATTGAAATCCCAGCAGGAAGATTCAGAGAATCATCTGCAGGTGGGATCGAACTCAGGTCTTCTGTATGATTGGTGAAGAGCCTAACGTTACACAACAGACACCAGATGACATGTACTGGCGTTTGTAGTGTAAATACAGTATTAGTCTCTTTGGATTTCACACAGAAGATGTGAGTTTGAGGCCCTCTTGGGACAGTTAGTTAGGTCGAGTATCTCCATGTTATGTTGGGACAGTGTCCCTGGCAACCCGGGTTGGCCCTGACAGACAAGTTTGAAATAACCCGTCCCCAAAATGGTCTTACAGTGTTTCAAGAAACGTTAAACCAAAAACAATACTTTTTGTTCTTAGAAAGTGCTCATCAACCAGAACATCACCTCATACGCAAAACACTGGGCTTGTCTACAAGGAACCATTAGCCATGCCTGTGTCGCGCGTTCCATGGGTCTAACAAGAATCAAAAGTTGTTTTCTAACTATACATGTAATAACATAGGCCTACATCTCGGGGCTTTGATGCTGATGTATGTATGTTGAAAAACGTAACTGATGAAACATGGCAATAAGCATAACTTGTTATCATTGATGCTGACTTAGCCATCCACTCTCATGGATTATGGAATATACAGTATAAGCTATGCCTGGTTAAACATTTCTGGTTTAGTTGTGTATTTTTCAGTTGACTTCTCTCTCTCTCTCTCTCTCTCTCTCTCTTTGTGTCCCACTACACCCCTTC
>JAUKPP010291665.1:0-10158 GCA_032273245.1 Phyllaplysia taylori
TCTATCTATCTATCTATCTATCTATCTATCTATCTATCTATCTATCTATCTATCTGTCTGTCTGTCTATCTATTTATATCTTTTACTCTCCCTCCTTCTGTTTTTTCTATGTATAATATGTTTGTGTCTGTGTGCATAATATTTTTGAGAGAGTGACAGAGAGAGAGAGAGAGAGAGAGACAGACAGACAGACAGAGAGAGAGAGAGAGAGAGAGAGAGAGATAATACAGTGTAGCCTGTCTAAAAATGACCACCCAAAATCGAGAAAAAAGTGGCCGTTTTAGACAGGTGGTCTTCATGGAAAGGGATAATATCATGTAAAAGACATTTAATGTGGGTGGGAGTCGATGGAAAGTAGTCGTTTTTGCAGGCGGTCGTCTTAAACAGGTGGTGGCTTAAGCAGGTCCAAGTGTATGTATGTGTGTCACTAAAAATTCAACTATTTCACTTTACTTCACTTTCTCGCCTCTTTTATCCCCGTCTCTTTCATTTTTCTCCGTCTCTTTCTTTTTTCTCCGTCTCTCTTTTTTCTCCGTCTCTTTCTTTTCTCTCTCTTCAGCCTCTACCTATGTCGTACAATTCCCCCAGCCAATTCTTTTCTCTGGTTCCTTCCATGTCCCTCTGTATCTATCTCTCTCTCTCTACCTTCCTCCCTCTTTCTTTCTCACTCTCCTTCACCTTGTAAGAACTGGCACCTGTCTATAATTACGGAAGTGCTGTTTGTCCTCAATTATTGTCGAGGCCAACTCAAACAACTTTCGTGGTTGCTCTATCTATTTTTTTTCCCTTTCCGATAGGAGTGTTCCGAGTTCCTAACTTCATTTTTCGCATTTTGGATCAGAAACCGGGGTCTAAGTTAGATGTTTCCCTCATGAATAATCCCATGTTATTTCAAAGATTACCTCAGTGCATGTCAGGCCACTCTTGTAGGGTGAGAAATCGTTTTGGTTGTGGCGTTGTTTCTTTTCTTCCTATTTTACCCCCCATCTAACCCAGTGACTTCATCATAAAGGCAAGGTAATTTGACAGGGACTATGATGATAAAGATCATGCGAGCGGTGATGGTGATGATGATGAGCGTGATGTTAAAAAAAACCCGACAACAATTATAATAATGACATCAATAGTATCCGCAACATCAGCAGCATTTGTGTTGGATTGAATTTATGAATCTGTAGGTTTGTTGGCAGTCAAGAGAGTTTTTATTCCTGTCTCTTAAATGACCTAACAGTGTTGCATAAGACGTAAAACTGGTAACCAAACCAAACCAAACAGAAGCAACAACAGTGAAAACAGTAACGACACCAACCAACAACAACAACAACAACTCTGATACTACTACGACAACAAGAATAACAACAACAACAACAAAAACAACATCTCCATTCTCTGCATTACTTTACAACAAGAGATTGATAGAGAGTGGGCTCTTTAACAGCGTGAGTAAGTCTCTATCATATGTCTACCTACTTACTTTTTTCCCAATTGGGCCATTCCAAGAAAACTGCCAACAAAACTAGAAATTCATAAAAATCAATCCAGCACAAATCCCGTTACATGTATATAATATGTAACCTACTTACAATTTCTCGGCAAGTAAGAGAGTAGTAGTTAATTTATGATATTATTGTTTTGGTTTGATAGTTACATTTGAACCTGCTCAAACGACCACCTGTATAAGACGACCACCTGCACAAACGACCACTTTCATTCACTCCCAAATTACATTTTTTCTATATTTTATACCTTTCTAAGACGATCACCTGTCTAAAACGACCACTTTTTTCTCGACGTTGGGTGGTCTTCTTAGACAGGTTTGATGCATGCAAATGTGCCATGTGCGACACATAACAATTTTTTGTTGTTTGAGTGCATCTTATGACATCGCTTTTTTTAAAGACCTATTTTTTCAAAGTTTTGTTGCAAATTTTCACATCAGGGCCAAAGTGCGTCAAGTTGCGGAACCTTACGCACTGACAATGAATTCATTAGTTTAACAATGTATCATTATCTAATATACCAAAAGTGTGGATGTTCACAATAACGACCAAAAAAATACTTTTCTTTACCCTGTGTTGGTCTATTCTATGAAGTATTAGCCCGCTGTGGCAAACTCTGTGAATTATTTTACCGAAGTTACTGCACCAGGGCAACACTAAAATGATGTGACATACACATGGTTTTGTCTCGGAGTCAATGGCTGCAACCATCATGTCCAAATGTTGCATCGAGAGTGGCAGTAAATTGCTCAGTGACTACATTGCACTTAACAGTCATCTGGTCCGGTTACGTATAGAGACTGCATTGGACTCTTGCAGTAACAAGGGGCCAATTTTAAGGCTCTCCACTCCTGGGGTACAGAGCTAGACTGCCATAACTTTGTAGGTCTTTAAGACTACTTGAAGGGTGCATAACCCATATAAGTCCCTGATCGGCATCAGCATCAACATCAAGCATTAAAACGTTCGCTATTTTAATGTGGAATGATCCATCGTAAAGGTCTCCCAGCATGCTATCCGTCCGTCTGATGCCATTGTGTGTAACATTCCGACTGATTTTTCCTTGGCAGTCAGCCCGAGACGAAATGGTAAGAGAGAGAGAGAGAGATAGAGAGAAAGAGAGAGAGAGAGAAAGGGGTGTGTGAGAGAAAAGAAAGGTCGAAAAGCAAAAGAAAAGACAGAGAGAGAGAGAGAGACAGAGAGAGAGAGAGATAGAAAGGGGGAAAGGAGTGTGTGAGAGAAAAGAAAGGTCGAAAAGTAAAAGTAGAAAGAGAGAGAGTAACGGGGAAAGGAGTTTGTGAGAGAAAAGAAAGATCGAAAAGTAAAAGGACAGAGAGAGAGAGAGAGAGCGAGAGAGAGAGAGAGAGAGAGAGAGAGAGCGAGGGGGGGGGGGGAGGAAGGGGAAAGGAGTGTGTGAGAGAAAAGAAAGGTCAAGATGGAGAGTTGGAGAGATTAACGGGAAGGAGGGAGAGAAGAAGAAGTAAGACAGAGAAAGAGAGATCATCTGTAGAGGAAGAACAAGAAGGAGAGAGATTAGAAGGGAACCTAAAAGAGTTTCTGAAAGAAAAGAAAGGTCGAAAGGTAAGAGAAAAGAGAGAGAGAGAGAGAGAGAGAGAGAGAGAGGGAGAGAGAGAGAGAGAGAGAGAGAGAGAGAGAGATGAGAACTTACAGGCAAAAGAAAGAAAGTAAGAAAACTCATACTGTTGATGACAGAGAACCATCAGACACTGAGAATGAGGGAGAGAGAGAGAGAGAGGAGTAGAGAGAGAGAGAGAGAGAGAGAGGTGGATGAAAAAAAGAAGAAAAGAACATGTCAGTGGTAAGGAAATGCAGCATGAAATAAGTGAAGAAGGCATAGAAAGAGAAAGAAAGAGAAAGAGCGACCAGCTGAAAGAGTAAGGGTAATAAAGGTACAACAAGAAAAAAAAATGAGAAAGAGATAGAAGGAGAAAAAGAGAGAGAGAAAGTGAGAAAGATGGAGAAAAACACTATAACATGGAAGGAGGGAATAATATTATTGATAGACAAACAGACAGAGAGAGAGAGAGAGAGAGAGAGAGAGATACAGAGAGAAAAGAATAGAGAGAAAGAGTGATAGTCGGGTAGGTAAAGAGATAACCTTCGGAAAGGTGAACAAATAGGCTTCCCGCAGGCATTGGGATTGTCTCAGCAGACATAGGAAACTGTTTCCAATGAGATGACTATGAGAGTTAGGGATGGGAGATATCCGACAAAGTTGTTACCTTATTTCGATCAGTTTTGTTGGTTTTCGGTTGTTTCTTGTTTTACGTTCCTTTCAACACTGGAAGGTGTCAGTAGACACAGGAAACTGTTTCCAATGAGATGACTGTGAGAGTTAGGGGTGGGAGAAATGCGACAAAGTTATTCCCTTGGTTTGGTTTAGTTCACCAGTTTTACGTCCCCTACAACACTGTAAGGTCATTTAAGAGACAGGCTACTTCGACCCTGCCTGTCAGGGCCAAGCTGGGCTGAGAGGGAAAAAATCCCAGCAGAAAAAAACCCAGACCGTCCGCGACCGGGGATCGATCTAGGGTCTTCCCGCATGCAAGGCGAAGAGCCTAACTATTACACCACAGCGCCGGTCAAGGTTATTCCCTTATTTCAATCAGTGTTGTTTGTTTTAGGTTGTTTCTTGTTTTACTTTACTTTCAACACTAGATGGCTTCAGTAGACACAGGGAACTGTTTCCAATGAGATGACTGTGAGAATTAGGGATTGGAGATATCCGACAAAGTTTTTCGGTTTGGTTACCAGTTTCACGTCCCCTGCAACACAGTAAGGTCATTTAAGAGACGGACTACTTCGACCCTGCCTGTCAGGGCCAAGCCGGGCTGAGAGGGAACAAATCCCAGCAGAAAAAAACCCAGACCGTCCGCGACCGGGGGTCAATCTAAGGTCTTCCCGCATGCAAGGCGAAGAGCCTAACCATTACACCACAGCGCCGGTAGTTATTCCCTTATTTCAATCAGTTTTGTTTGTTTTCGGTTGTTTTTTGTTTTACTTTCCTTTCAACCTTGAGAGGTTATTGAAGAGGCGTGTCCGGCATCTGTTAAGTTGTTCGCCTATCATGCGGAAGACCCGAGTTCTATCCCACGTGAGCATAATATTCTGCTGTGTTTTCCTGTTGGGATTTGTTCCTCTCAGCCCGGGTTTGACCTGATAGGCAGGGTCGAAGTAACCCGCCTTTTAAATGACTTTACAGTGTTGCAAATGTTCTTGAAACGCAAAAAGGCCACTTCTCGCAGAAAAAAGATCAAACAATATTCGAATTACACAAACAGGTAGGCGTAATATATCTATTAATCCGGATTGTTCTTGAGCGTATCTAAGAGAGAGAGAGAGAGAGAGAGAGAGAGAGAGAGAGAGAGGGAGAGAGGGAGCAAGACAGATAGAGAGTGTGGGGAAAAAGAAAGAGGGTGAGCGAAGTGAGTACGTCTTGTGTATGACGAGAGAGAATACTGAAAGACCAGGGAGAGAGAGACAGGCAGAGAGAGAGAGAGAGAGAGAGAGAGAGAGAGAGAGTGTGTGTTACACGAGTTGGTGTTGTCATCTGTCAAATTTGTCACTATAACATGACCATGCCAAATTTCTCGTCAGAGACAAATAAACGTTCTGATTTTGATTCTGATTCTGATTCTGAACCCATCATTGCCGAGCTCTAAGTGTAACCAAAGTTATCAAAACAAGGCACTTCCCTCATGAGTTAAGACTAGACCAAGCAATAACGAGAGCTCTTCGGTGGTAAATAAATAAGAGTTTAGAGAGACGACGAAGTTTTCAAATAGGCTGACATAACCTTTTCGTTTAGCTTTTTGGTTGTTGCTAGTTGTTGTTGTTATTGTCTTTTTTCTTATTGTGATTTTCTTCATGATACTGTATTTGCTTTATCGTTGGTGTTACTATTAATAGTATTATATTTGAAGTTGTATTCGCTGTTGATTTTGTTACTGTCTTTTTTCTTATTGTGTTTTTCTTTCACATGTTGCTTTCTCTTTAATTGTTGGTACTATTAGTGATAGTAGAATGTATAAAGATGTATTCGTTGTTGATGTTGTTACTGTCTTTTCTCTTATTGCGTTCTTTTTTCTTCTTTTTTTTTTTTACATGTTACTGTATTTCTCTTATCGTTGGTATTACTAGGGATAGTATAATGTTTCGTTGTTGATAGTGTTATTGTTGGAGGAAAGGCTCCAAGCAAATTATTTTCGCAAATAGATGTTTTATATTGGATAGTTAGAAATTATTTATTCATTGCGTCACCAGCTTCTTTGGCTGTTTTAACCTAGAGGGTTTATAATGATTATTATCATTATTATGTTGTCTTACGAGATATGTTACACCTGTATCAAATAACTATTAGCTAGTATTGTAAACGACCAGAGCGTCCTTTTAACCATTAAAAAATACTCTATAATTTCCTTTCTTGAGCGCCAAAACAAATTGCTATACAGTGGCGTTATCGTTCTACTCCTGGCTACAATTTCAAATAAACAAAGCTAAATGAATAATTCAGTTAAGAAGTGCATAGACTAGTAGTACCTTGAAAACGTTGAACATACATTAAGTTTTGTTTTCGGACGGTAGGCCTACGACTTAGAATGAATGAATGAATAGATAGATAAATGAATGAATGAATGAATGAATGAATGAATGAATGACGTTATTCAGTATTTGTAAGTCATCGACCCATAATACAAATAACCCATGCATGTAGTCCCTTCAGGCTTTCAAACAAATGCACGATGGTAAAACAGCAATGAAATAAATACCTCGATAAACCAATAACTCGATACTGACAAACGCATAAAATATAAATACATGATTCCGTATAAAAAATACAAACAAAGTCAATAATACACATATTTTATTAGAAATGCCTCTACAATAAACGCTATTACATAAACATTAGAGTTACGAAACGAAGTAAATAAACAAACACGTCTACAAACAAACAAATGCCCATTTGTCAAGCAAAGTCAATAATACACATCTTTCATTTGCAATATCTCTACAATAAAAGCTATTACACCAACATTAGAGTTACGAAACGAAGCAAATAAACAAACACGTCTACAAACAAACAAAAGTCAATTTGTCAAGCAAAGTCAATAATACACATCTTTCATTTGCAATGCCTCTACAAAAAAAGCTATTACTCCAACATTAGTGTTACGAAACGAACAAATAAACAAACACGCCTACAAACAAACAAATGTGCAAACAGACAGCATGGAGCGCCCGGCACCGTCGATCTGACCCATCAGAGCCTGCCTAGATTTGACAGCCCATCCGACACGATCTGAACAGGTGGACACTACTGGCGGACTATCTTTAGATATCTTAGGCTGATCTCTCTTTCTGTCTCATTCCCTATCTCTCCCCTCTTTCTATCTATCTCTTTCTCTCTCTCTTTCTCTGTCATTCTCTCTTTCTATATGTCGCCTTTTGATCTTGCTCTCTCCTCTTTCCCTTGCTCTCTATTTTCTTCATCTCTCTTTTTTTCCTTCCTTCTCACTCGTTCTATGTTTCTCTTTCTTTCTATTTTTCTCAAATTTTCTTTCCTTCTTTTCTTTTTTTTTGTTTGTCTTTTTTTGTATCTATTCCCCAGTCGGTCTCTTATATTCGTCTATTTCACTCTGTCTACTCATTATCTATAACATTTCGTTCCCCCCCCCTCCTTCTTCTTTCTTTCTCTCTCTCTCTCTCTCTCTCTCTCTCTCTCTCTCTCTCTTTCTGTCATTCTCTCCTTCTATATGTCGCCCTTAGTTCTTGTTCTCTCGTGTTCTCTCTTTATTGCTTTCTTTCTCACTCGTTCTATGTTTCTCTTTCTTTCTATTTTTCTAAAAAAATTCTTTCCTGCTTTTCCTTTGTTTTTTGGGGGTATCTATTTCTTAATCGGTCTCTTAAATTCGTCTCTTATTTCACTCCCTCTACACTTAATCTATAACATTTCGTTAACCGCCCCCCCCCCCCACTCCTTCTCTCTCTCTCTCTCTCTCTCGCACTCTCTCTCTCTCTCTCTCTCGCTCTCTCTCTCTCTCTCTCTCTCGCTCTCTCTCTCTCTCTCTCTCGCTCTCGCTCTAAGACTGAGATTCTTGTCCCTTTGACCTCTCCCTCTCTCTCTCTGCCTCCTTCTCCCCCTCAACTCGGGCTGAGAGGGAAAACATCCCAGAAGAAAAAAAACCCAGATCGCCCGCGATCGGGGATCGGACCGGGGTCTTCCGCATGCAAGGCAAAGAACCTAACCATTACACCACAGCGCCGGTAAACACGTTTTACTGCTGTAGTGAAATTCAAAATTTAAGAAGCACCCACTACAATCGATAATCATTTTATTGTGCTCGAATCAATTTATATATTTTTTTTTCATCAAACAACTCTATTTCGAAATCAGCCCTGCTTGGGTCTTCATACAAATTATGTATTTCTTGTTTAGCTGTTTTTTTTCTATTGTTTGAAAGTACCTTGCCAGTGCATGGTTTATGATGCTTCCCTTCAAAACAAAAGACTTGCTTAATAATGATTGTTTGTTTTCTGGGATTTTATTTTTCTTAATTTGAAACAAGAAAAACGATTTTTTTTCTGGTTTTTAAATTATTTAAAAAAAACTTTAAACAATGAAATAATATATTGATTTTCTGTTGTTAATTTTTTCTTAGCTAAGACTACTAAAAGAAGAAACTATTTTTCCAGGGGTTCTATTTTTTTAAACTGTTAACAACAAAAGCGATTTTTTGCTTCCCAAGCCCCAGAAGTACTCACTTTGCAGGGTTGCAGAGGAAGAAGATAAAGCTCGCTATTTAACCATTTGCTAGTGCGAGTTCCTCTCCGAGCAGGCTAGACAAGCGAGCGATGATATATTTATGAACCAGATGAAAGAGAAGAAAGTGTACCAAGTCATCCACCAGACGTGAGAGCAGGGGGCAGGCCGGACCTAACTGGACCTGGACCGTTTTAGGAGCCATCCGGATAAACAAGTGGTTCTGTTTTGTTTTTAGTTTTACGTCCATTGTAAAACTATAAATTTGCCCCGAAATGATCTTTTAGAGTAGATGGAGCCGTAAAACCCTAACAAAACAAACAAACAAACAACACCGTAATATTATGGTATTTTTCCCCAACCATATTATGGTCATTTTAGTTGGATGTTCCTTCTTTAGGTCATTGCAAAGACAAGTTCTTTGTCATTGCTTTCGAGGCCAACCCGGGCAGAGAGGGACGAAGGCCAGAAAAAAGACGCAGATGCTTGTTAATACGTGGGGTTGAACTCGAGCCTTACGCATGATAGGCCAATAACCTATCTTATAGAACATAGTTCTAGTAGACTTAATTTAAAAATATTCATTTATAAACGCCCCGTCTTCTTCGGCCGTTTTATCATGTTTTAGTCGTATCGACAGGAGGTTAAGAAGTAAAGTCGATTTTTTTAGTATGTTCATAATTTTTTTTTCTAGCAAGTCGTGGGTTTGATTTAAATGTATGGGTCTTTCAGAACGATTTGAAAAACCGAACGATTATTTATCCGGATCTCTCTCACCTGTTTTCCAGACCAATCAGGACCAAAGAGCAGCGATAGAAAATGCCTGGGACCTTGTTCTTTGCCGAGGTGGGCGAGCCCTTCTTTCAGCTTCTGCCGAGATAATGCCTTTTCAGTGCTGCGCTTCGCACTTAGATG
Organism: Phyllaplysia taylori; assembly: GCA_032273245.1. NCBI lineage: Eukaryota > Metazoa > Mollusca > Gastropoda > Aplysiida > Aplysiidae > Phyllaplysia > Phyllaplysia taylori. The sequence continues at coordinate 9,196 of JAUKPP010291665.1, forward strand.
AAAAGAGCAAATTCCCTTCCCTCCCCACCCTATCTTTTTGTCTCATGGTTCTGACTTGCACTCACTAACACATGTATAATTGACACTTTACTTTTCTTTTCCGAAGTCCCAACCCTCCCCCCCCCCTCCCACCCACGCCTATACACAGACAGGTCCCCACACAATACACACCTCTTTTTTCCCTCTTCTCTTTCGCTCCATCTCTCCCTTTGGTCATGTTTACCCTGTTGTTCCAGCCCCTCTCTGATCTATTGAGACCGACTTGATTTACTCTGATGTCCCTCACCCCTGGGACCTGTGGCCTGGAACCTTGTCAGCGAAACCTCGCTTGTGAATGGTGATTAGCGCTCGCTCCTCTGTGGTATGCGCCTTCTCCTTAATTGTAGGCGTGACTCTTGTTTGTTTTAATCTACTACCTGGCACCGAAATTACCTATCGGCGTCGAAGGTGCCGTAAAACCAGAACACGACAAATACTTCTCTCTTTGGCTTGGTCAAAGCTGTTGTCCTCAGCAGCCTCTGATCTATTGAGTCTGAGTTGATTCATTTTTATAGTGGTCCCCTCAGGGAGACGCGCGTGTCTGTGGAAGGACAGTTTCCAAGGACACGGCGTCGGGCGCCAGTTGGGACTTGAACCAGCAACCATTGCCCACAAGTTTCCTCTCTTTCCTCTAATCTCTTTATTGGCGTACATGTTTTCGCGGGTGGGGATTTAGAGAGGGGCTGGGAGGATTTACGCCTGAACAAGCTATTATAACCCGAATAATTTGTGTGTTTGTGATTGATGAGGTAATGGGTCTTAATAACTCCAGCGCAATTTGTGAAAGATGGCATCGCGGCTCTCCTACCATGGCCCAACGCTGTGATATTACAAATCTTTTCCGTCTTTCTCCTTCATGAATGCTGTATTGTCCATTACGTTTTGTTTGAGATTGCCGATGTTGTGTCAATATTGATGACCCCT
>JAUKPP010291687.1:0-10157 GCA_032273245.1 Phyllaplysia taylori
ATGCCATTTCCCTCTGTAGTTTATCCGCGTTGGGACCGACATGAGTGCAGTTGAATTACCAACACAAAGGAGTAAACATCAACAGTTGCAACCTCGTTGTCGTTATGCATAGGTTTTACTAGAATATATGTCGCTATTTAGAAGCTTTTATTACTAATGTTATATATATATAGTAAAAAAAATCGGGACCAGAGGCTGATGTCCTTATCCAGAGAATAGAATGTCGCTATTCAGAGAGGTAGTTATTGGGGAGTTTCACTGTATTTATATTATTATCACGCGGAAGACCCAAGTTGTCCCCCACGTGAAACGAACTGTGTTTTTCTGCTGGGATTGGATTCCCCCCTCTCAGCTCGGGTTGGACCTGACGACAGGCAGGATTGAAGTGGCCCGTCTCTTCTTACATGATTTTACATCGTTGCAAGGGACTTAAAACTGGTAACCAAACTGTAAACAGAAGCAGATACGACCGCTTGATCATTTGGAAGTAAAAAAAATAGCCCTGTACAATGTACTGTAGACAATACCTGTATTTATAATGTAGTACACATACTAAGATAACACATGGGCTTTTCACCTCAGTGACAGTTTTGCTTGGAACTCCCCTTGTATTACATGTACTATTACTATTATTAGCAAATTTTTGTGAGACAAATGTGCAAGTGCAACATTTTGCGTTTCAGTCAGATTTTTGCCTAGCTGAAGACAGAACTGGGCTCATGCTGAAGCAGGAAGGTTGGGTTTTTTTCAGTTTTACATCCCTTGCAACACTAAAAGGTAATTTAAGAGAAGGGCTATTTCAATCCTGTCTTGTCTAGGCCAAACCCGGCTAAGAGCGAGAGGGACAAACAAATCCCAGCAGAAAAACGCAGATCATCCACATGAGGGATCGAACTCAAGTCTTCAACGTGATAGAAGAGCCTAAACCTTACACCACAAACGCTGGTGCTGACTAGGGAAGAGTGCAAACATGCATGGTTGATTGATTTTGTTACAGTATATAAAGCACTTGCAACACTTACAGTTACAAGGTTATTATTAAGAGGTGGGCCCTTCAGTTTTAATGTTCCTCTCCAATCGAACAGGGTCAGAGTCAGAGCCCATAAAAAGTCTGAAAAACATTGCGTTGAATTGCTCAAGATTTGAACCCATGAACTACTCATTCTCATCTGAGTCTGGCACTTCAAAACTCTGCCACTGACACCCATACTCTATCCAATATTATGAGCCAACCGGACAACCATTGAATTTATCAGCACTATCCATTTTTTTAGCTAAATAGTATTATAGTACATATATAATTGATCCAGAGTAGATGTTACAGTTATTGTTAATGTTAGGCTCTACAGTTGAGATCATGTACGAGGGCAGTCGGAAAAGTCATTGATATAAATTTACTTCGATTCAAATTAATAGTCTACAAATTGAAAATTGACTCTAAACTTTTTGAGCCCTCATATATCATGTACAACATGTTTTCTATACAATGTAATGAGGAGAGAGAAAAAAAGTCATTAGAGTAACTATTTCATTCCTTTATTTTTTATGTATAATATGAAAAGACCAACAAAAAAAGACAAATTGACAAATTCCCAGATACGGCCATTGAAAGGACACAGGATCTCTCTCAAGGCTACAAACATCATTCAAAGAGCAGACAATGAAAAGAAAGCACTACACAAGCGCTTCTGGATTTCTACAACACTTCAGTTTCCTTCCTTTCACTTTCAGTTCTGTCACTCCGACTTACATTTTGCCCAAAGCAAATTTTATATGGGCAGTTTCTGTTCAATGAGCAAGATGCGAATTTATTATGCTAAACAGTTCCCTCTATCTCCGCAGGACTATAAAAATAAATCGCTCTGACTTTGACAGTGCAAAGCATACGTCTAGATTTGAAAAAGATTGTAATACGACTGTATCAAAATATTTCACTATCTCTAATACAATCCGGAAATAATTTTCCCCGTTGACTGTACTTTATGCATCAGTCGAACGCTTAATTCTAGAAAATTAAAAATATCTCAACTTTAATAATGACCCAACAAAATGGGCAAAACTCAATTATTCTGAATCTGAACTGAATATCTACTTACATCAATAAATGGGATAAAGAGTAAAAAAAATACACTCCATTTAAAGAAGTAAAAATTCAAGATGGGAGGGCATTATTTGAGTGTTTCAAGTCAATTAGTCATTCCCAACGAATTTGGGCTTCTTTTGAGCAACCACAGCACTGTGCAACTGAGCTGGAGCGGGTTAAAGTTAAGAAAATTAGGCTCACAATACTGACTCATAAAAGTATTCTTGTATGGGTATCAATACTACAAAGAAAATGGGAATGTTTGCTGTGTTGTGTGGTTCTTCTACATGAAAATCATCACATTATGTGCCATATTCTTGAGAATTGAAAGTAAAGGGTGTTTTTTTTTTTATTGATTGATTCTAAATTGAAATACATGTAACTTTAAAACATTAACAGATAGGAGTAAAAGTTTTTTTGCATTCATTTTTGTCTGGGTTATTTAATTAAAGAATTCTGACAGAATGGCATGTTAAAAGGAGGTAGCGGAACAAAGCCCTTTTTAGTCATGGTGTCAAACAGTGCACTGGAATAACAAAGACAAAAACCACTAGGAACAATTGTAAGGTAATAAACTGATAGTTTTAACGTTTCTTTCCTCTAGTCTACCAAGCCCTGGCTTCATGTTTTATGAAAAAGAAATTTGTATGTTATCGTTTCAATCTAGAAAGCAATGGATGTCCCTTGGGGGGTTATTAAATTTGTGAAGTCGTCTTTGTTAATTGAAGGGGCTCAATGCATTTTGCAAATCTATTTCTTATCTTTGTTTTCATAGCAATTCACATAATCAGTGACTGTGATTATATTGTTCCAAGTTCTGATTGAGCTTTGAATTGTGCTGTTCTTGCTTTGTTACATTAGAAGCTTCTCATAATCTGCTTTGTAAATGCACATGACATGCTTGATAAATTCAAGATAAGTGTAATTTCTGTGGGGTAAAAATCGGGGCCTGTTCGCAAGAATTGGTGCTGCCGTGAGGTGTGTTCATGATAAAATTTAAAGGAAATAAAATTAATTGGCAGAAAACAGAATGTTTCTATCGCTTACCCTCTGTGAGGTATTTCATTCAATTTAGAATCAAACAATAATTTAAAAAACACCCTGTATATGGAGGATACATCGGGTAAGACTACCCACTGCTATAGCTTAATAACAATAAATGGATAGATCAAGCTGCCTTTACAAAGGGGTATACAAGACCAGCTATTTCTGACTTGAGTCAGAGTAATTTCAAAATACTAAAGTAGGCCTAATCATGTAATCGATACAATAACCAAATTATTGAATATTAATCTTCTCTTCCCATATGTGTCTGTTTGGAAATGGTGTTAAAAAAATTACCCGTACCTCCATATTCAAGTAATTACTTGAGTGCTCAGAAGATTCAGACTTAAGTACTCACACACACCCTATTTCATCATACAGTATAGTCTTTTCCTAAAGAGACAGCTGGTTTAGCTAAGCAAAGTTAGGCATAATGAAATAGAGTGTTCCATCGTATGAGCCCAAGAGTCTGAATCTCTACTCAGTGGACTGACTGTGCAGTATCAACAACAGGTGATTTCATGTACCACCATGTTCTGTTGTAAATAAATCTAGTACTATTTCAACATTTGTAAAATGCATGTTTACATGTTACACAGACCGAAAAAAAAGGGACAAGTTGTTTAAACTTCAAATCAAGGGACAAGGATTACCATGCGACACGCAAACAGCCTGCACATCTTAAATAGAGTATGGAAAGTCACAGCATATTCAACACTAAAAGAACAAGGGTATGCTGTTGATTGGTTGGTTTCTGGTTTTATGCCCCTTTCAGCCCTGTGAGGTCAATTAAGAGGGCTGGTACTTTGACCTGGGATGGATGCTAAATCCTAGATGAGACCCAAGATACTCGACGATACAAAACTGGACAGGATCTAGATGTGTTAAAAGTACTGCTTGCCCTAATAACATGAACGTTGAAATTGAAATATATTTAACTATAATGTAATAAATCAAGACTGCAAATTATGAGAAGGAACGTACAAGAAATATGAAAACCAGAAAAAACATAATTTTTTTCAAAATACATTTATACAGCAGTAGTTAACCATCTCAGAACTGATGAAGCCATTAAGATTGACAAAAAATAAGAAATATCAAAAGAGGAAGCTCACTGAATCTAATAGGCCACAACCCACAAAACCCTTCTTAATTTGCTGGCAGCTATGGCAACATAAGACTTGTGGTGCACACTCAAGGAAACATATGACACACCTACTAAAAATTCTCAATCTTATTTCTTTAAAAAAAATTATTATCTGTTGTAGTTATATTCTTATTTCAGCCCCTGGTCACCATGTGTGTAAGGTCATTTAAGACTAAAGAGGCAAACTAATTCGACCCTGCTTGCCGGCTGATGGCGTTCGTGTATTGACGTGTTCGTCTAATATGGGGATAGAGCTCGTATCCTCCGCACAATGGAAGAGCCTAACCATAATACCACAGACACCGGTAAACAAATTAAATCTTAAAGTAAGAGCATTTTTGCAATAACCAAACAAAAAGGACTAACCAAACAGTTAAAATAACCGTTGTAAACAAAAGACATATTTGTTAAAATGCATTGAACTTCCAAATATAATATCAAAAACCAAAATATCATTATTACAAGCAAAAATGGTTGACTAAGCTATGCTAAACATAAATTCATGCTTCAGGCTCACTTTTGATTGAAACTCCACAACAATCATCCTCGCACAAGTCACGAAAAGAGTTGCCAACTCTCAAAAGGAGATTTTCACTTTTTTTTTTTTCTTTTCAAGTTAGGATTGGTTTTGGTTTAGCGTCCCATGCAACATTGTAAGCTCATTTATGAGGCGGGACCTCCGGATTTTACATGAAAACTCCGAAAAAATCCTGGTGAACCTCCCCGGATTCAATCCGGGACCATTTCATCTGTAGACAGGCACACTACCACTCAGCCATCAACACTCCCCTTTTATCTAAGAGTATACTCTTTTTTTATAGACTTAATAGAAAAGAATAAAAGAACAATTTACATTCATGATTTGCCAAACTCAAATTCATAAGGGATCTATAGCAATCTACTGGACAAAACAATATGATGAAGTTTGGTTTGGTTTTTACCTAATATGCCAAATAACACTGCAAGGTCACTAAAGGGAGGGGCAACTTCGACCCTGACTGCCAGGGCCAACCCAAGATAAGAGGGACACTGTCCTAGCAGAAAAACAGATATAATATAATAATAATAATAATACATAGCATTTATATTGCGCATTTCCATTTTCTAAAAAATGCTCAATGCGCATTACATAATGATTACATTTATAAAACTGCATGGAAATAGGGTATCATGCGGGTGTATATATCATAAATATCTTTGTAAGAATTTACAGTTTTTATGCTACTACAATATACTCAAACAAACTGCCTAAAGTGAGCCTCGATATCTCATCTTCATGTGTGATAGGTGAAGAACCCAACAATTACACCACAGACACCGTTTATAATGAAGGGTGAGGTATAACTTTTAATAAGTTCCGCCACGCATATAGGCATGTTCACTCTAAACATGCCATCATAAAATATCCCCCAAAAGAGAAAAAAAAATTCAGTCGTTGGTCTAGGACTGGCCAACAACAAAAGTCGCAATGATCCTAGGGGCAAGGAAATATTTGTCAGTCTTGACCTTACGCCCAAACCAAGTTTTAACTTTTTTTTTTAAATTGTGAGATCCAATATTTTTTGTGAGAGTGGAAAATTCAGAAAAAATTCTTGAGACTCATGATAAAAAAATAAATCATGAGAGTTGGCAACTCCGGACTATTTCACGCAATTTTTCCAGACACCTTGCACCTTGAACAACCATTCCAACAAAACCTTCCTCAAGCAACAATGTGCGTCAAGTCAGTGTAATAAGATGCCACAAGGTCACAAATACAGACATAGCCAAGATTTGGTTTGAAAGTTATCTACAATTCCTTTCTTTCTATGACATAGAAAAAGTAAATTCAATCACAACAGATAGACAGACAAAAAGCATTCAAGCAAAAACCATGCAGAACCTGGATATTATGGGTGTTCATACAAGTCATTCTGCTCGCAAAATCTGCATTTATCCCTGAGTTGACAAAGCAGCAGGATTTCATTGTCCGAGGGTATATATACATTATACAACACAAAAAAAGGTATCCTATCTCTTTCCCAGAAGATTATCTATCTTGAAAATTCCAGCCCAAATCTTAAACGAGGCTGCCATACCTAGTTCGTTTTTTCATGTGTTGTCTAATAATAGATGACAAACAACACCACACAGAGATAGCATAGCTGCCAACTTTTGAAAACCCAAACAAGGAACACCTAATGCGAAGGCTCCAAAAACTTAAATGCTGCACACGTCACTGTGCAGCAGTCTCTGAATTGCTAACACTCTCTTTTCATCAGTCTTCGTTCCTTTGGTCTCCTCAGCCTTCTTCTGTCTTCTTTCCTTTATTCCCCTCAGTCTTCTTTCCTTTCCTCTCTTCTGTCTCTCTTTCCTTTACCCAACTTTTTAAAATACAGTGCACCAACTGAGAATACGTACAAACGTCCAGATCCCTAAAAAAGGTGCAGTTCCTTTTTTTTTAAGGGATGGTTGGCAGCTATGAGATACGCATTGATCATTTGAATGTACTATGAATGGCATGCCCAAAGCCAAAGAGTGTTCCTCTTGCAAAAGAATGTTAATAACATTGTTATCAAGAAACATCATATCCGTGGTTTCGACACGCTTCAGCATTCAGGACCCATTTTACCTCACAAAATTTAGTCCTATCCATATCAATAAGTTTTTATTGCAAGGACAATTACTGTATTACTTCTTTGGTAGTCTGCTATTCTTCATAGTAAGTTTTGAAAATAGATTAGAAATAAATCTTTACTACTTAACTGCAGGAAATTTTGTAAAAAAAAAAATTTTGTAAAAAGCTTTGTTTTGGTGACACATGTACAATTAAAAATACGCTGACTCATGTAAGTCTAGGAGTTCCTTCACAACAGCACATTAACTTCTTGTAATCACAACTATAATTTTGCAACTATTGTAATCAGGAAGCCAAATATAATATAAGTAAGAACACAAGTCGCAACATTGCGCTTACATCATATCATTTCTCTCATCTTTCATCTTTGAGCAATTGCAGACTGCTCTCATGAGACACCCAGGGTGTTTCATATTGATCAGTGAATCATAGATTTAACTACTAGATAAATAGAAACATTCTGTTTTCACTCTGTAAAATACGGAGCTCATATGATATACAGCAGAACCTGCATATCTCGACGTCCATTTACTTGACATTCAGCTGAAGTCGACATGATTTGGAATTCCAAACTTTTCCTTATTTACAACATTGACATCCCTTAAGTCGACTTTCTCTTTACTTGACGTGATTTCAGTAGTCCCAGCAATCTCAACTTATGCGGGTTCTACTGTATGAGTTGTTAAGTGGTATGATGTCAAAGCTTACTTGTTTCTTATTGCTTTTGGTAAAAGAAATATTTGGTAAGTTTTGGTCTATCTAGAGTAGAAGTTGAAGTATTTAAGACTTAAGAAAGTTGGGATTGCCAGCTGTCTCAAGGGAAAGGGGCCAGAAAAAAGACATTAGACTTTGATGGCTCTTGAAACTACAATATTTCTCTATCAAAAAATTTCTCAGAAGAAAATTTACCCTACAATACATTTCTAAATGAGTAGTCATCAGCCACAAAACAAATTTCACACTAAAACTGTCCCAACTTCAGAAAAATCAAGAGAACTTCCCCCCATTCCCTCTGTTTTGGCAAGCACTTTATTCCATTCATGGAGCTGCAACACATACAATAAAAGAAACATTTGTAAAGGTTCTAACACTGGTAACAACAGCCGTTCTTGAGGCTTTAGACAAGAATACCAAGACGTCACCATACCAACAGTCACTTCCATTTTTTAGAAAAAAAGGTCAAATTGAAATGGAATGAAAAAACAACCAAAAATAAAACAACAAGAGGCGTGCATAGCACAACAAGTTGTGTCCCTTTCTCGTTTCACCTCATTCTCATGTAAATATATCGCCTACAGAACTTTTAATTCTTACGTAATAATCATAAAGACCTAAAAATGTAAGTAGGGCGGACATGTGAGAAAACAGTCGAGTGACACACATCCTCTCACTAGTCTCACTACAAGTAGGCACAGGCAACAGGCACATTGGTGAATCACCCGCTGGAATGGCACGGATTTCATTACACCTGAATAATAAAGGGGAGGAACTGTCACAAAGCTCTTTTGAACTCTGCTACCAGAGTGGGAGCTAGAGGCTAAAACAGAAAAAGAAGCTGGCGCCTCCATAAACAAATAACTATTAACTAACTGAATACTTCAAAACATACTGGAATGTTTGACATCCTATTAAGCTAATAAGAGGGTGGTGTTTTTTTTTAAAGAACCATTCAAGATAATATATGTAAACATACCAGTAAGGAATGAAATGAAGGTGGGTAGTCTCCAGGAAACACTTTTCTAAAAAATTTTGCATAAATAATGTAACTGTGAAATTGCATACAGTAAGAGTAAGACATCTGACATATAGTGACAACCTTTCACTTCTCAGACAAGAATCAGTCCAAAAATGGGAGCAGTTGTCGAGAAGAAAAACACTTAAAACTATCACTTCTACAATAAAAACATGAGTTTCACAATATATAATTTAGAAATGGTAGAAATATATTAATCACACTCTTTAGCTGCACACAGGCACATTTAGACACTTATAGGAAATGGACTTTGTCCTGCAATTCACGAATTGCACCAGAAACTTCATCAACATTTACTGTTGGGCATAAACAGAGAGTTGATTGTTGATAACAGAAATACGCCAGAAACATTCAGTCTGATTGAGCAGCAATATAAATTCACACACACACACACACACACATGCGCAAGCCCATTAAGTCATTCAGCTTGACTGACTAGATTTAATTCCCACCTAAAGTAGGTCAATACTGCTCACGTTGGTGACACTTTAGTTTTAATTCCCACCTAAAGTAGGCCAATACCGTTCACATTGATGACACCTTAGTTTTAATTCCCACCTAAAGTAGGTCAATACTGTTCAGTTGATGACACTTTGGTTTTAATTCCCACCTAAAGTAGGTCAATACTGTACTCGTTGATGACACTTTAAAGTTTTAATTCCCACCTAAAGTAGGCCAATACTCTTCACGTTGATGACACTTTCGATTTAATTCCCACCTAAAGTAGGTCAATACTGTTCACCTTAAGCTTGGACGGATATTGAAGTCTCATAGTTTCTTATTCAAACAAAAAAAACAAAATGCTGGCACATTTTATCATGTATTCACTGAGAATAGAACTGGGAAAGCTTGCAACAGGGTATACAACCCTATATTGTTGTCAATGCAGAGATTACTGTATAGTAATAAACTCATTTGATACTTCAGTGAGACGACTATTGCCACTGATAAAAATTAACCCTGACGCACAAGATTCCAGATCAAAACCAGATTTTGCACAATATTTCCACTGGGGATATAAGCTTCCAGTAAAACAACCACTTTACACATTGATCCACTTTTTGATTATAAGCGAAGGAAAAACAGTACTTCCTGTTTTGGTTAATATAGTAAACTAGGTCAGGAGTAGGCCTACTGGTACTGAGATAAACTAAAGAGAAATGTCCCCCGCCAAATAGTCAGAAGCACATACTCATCATGTATTAGCCACTAGCATCTAAGGTCCATCTCATTTTTTTGTGCTGCTTGGCTTGGTTGGGGAGATTTACGTCACTTGCAACGTTGTAAGTTGTAAGGTCATTTGAGAGATACCCTGCTTGTCAGGGCCAAACTGGGCTGAGAGGCACAGACCCCCAGCAGAACGACGCAGATGTTCATCCCCTCTCAGGAATCGAACTTGGGTCTCGCCTGTGGAGGTGCGGGGCCCCCACCAGGGAAAGCAAAGAACGGCATCTTCTGCTCTGATGCATAGCATGATACCGTACAAGGCGGCAAAAATGCATCACAACTGAAG
>JAUKPP010291709.1:0-10157 GCA_032273245.1 Phyllaplysia taylori
GGGTTGTGGTGAGAGGTGTGTGTGTGTGGGGGGGGGGGGGGGGGGGTAAAACACGTATTGACATAGGTGTAGGTGCAAGCAGGTTGAAAGTACTTAGGTGTGAGTGGAAGTGATTTTTTTCTAAGCAACTGCTGCTTTAGCATATCTGGGATCAGGCGTAGGAGTTTGAGTTTGAGCTACTGGTATTTGTCACTCCGAATCCCAAATCCTATTTTGTGTAGCTTTATATGCTCCAATCTTCTGTTTCTGTGAGCAAAGACAACGACAAACCATCTTTCAAGTAAATATCTATTAACTTAGATGGACCTTTAAAATCTACAAATAGTTCACAAAGTCGTGGACAATGATTGAGCACCATTAGAAAAAGAAAACTCAAGAAGAATACTTGCTCCAGGGACAAGTTCTAGAAGAACTGGCAAAGTTGACAAATTCATTCACCATGAGGAGCAAGATGATATTTAAACTTCCGGTGACGGGAGCAGACTTGAATGATGCTGAAGACGTCACAGCAGTCGACTCTGGCGTCAACATCCGGTCTTCCTTGGCGCCCATCATTACGTGCTTGAAACTCTTCGGCCTGTACCACGAACCCTTTGACAGACACGGCTTGATGAAGCCCTCGGTGTCAGAGAAAACTTCTGTTCATTCCTTGTCTTCGTCGTCTGGATCAGATTTGTCGGAAAAATATTCTCAGAGACCACAAACATGTTCATGGTTTGGAGCCCGTCTGTTCTTCGGTCGAATGTTGTGCATTTTGGTGTTTCTCGCGCTTGTGGGTAATTTCACGCGTCATTTCGTGCTGCTATTTTATGATGACAAGATAAGTCTGCCCTTTAGAATCCTCAACGTTTTGTGGATGTGTCAAACAGCTTGTGCCAGTGGGTCACTTCTGCTCAGTTGCTGGAAGCGCTCACATCTTCAGTAAGTATCATAGTGGGAAATCTGTTCTTATGGCTACTCTGTAGTTTTAGTTCAAGCTCATACCCCGAGCTCTAGAGTTACATTGAAGTAAGATGAGATGAGATGAAATTAACTGACTCGAGATTAGATGAGATTACATGACAGGAGCTGCAATAAAACGAGATGACATGATATAATCATTATCATATAACTCTGGATCTCACACGTAGGCCCACTATGATTAATTTGATCCTAAACGTTTTAACTCGACAGGGCTTTCTACAAACAATGGCGGGAGTCAATGTCCGACCCCATGGTGTCCAGCCTGGGTCTGCGAGTGACCAGATGCAGGAAGGCAGTGACCATCATCACCTGTATGGGTATGGTTTACTTCTGTGTCAATGTCGGGGCGGTGCTTGCCACGCTGTTCCTGGACGTTCTGGGGGTCAAGGTCAGTCTGCTTGGCGTGTGTGTATCTTTGTGCGTGTGGGTGTTTGTTTGTTTGGTGAGTCTACAACTGTGTTTCTGGATCGTTGCGCGCGAGCGTGTGTGTGTTCGCGTGTATGTGCGTGCGTGCGTTTGTGTGCGTGTGTGTGAGTTTGTGTGTGTTAATGCATGTCATTTTAAAAACAAAACAACAACACCAACAATAACACAGCAACAACAACACCAACAATAACGACAACAGTAATAATAACAACAAAAACTTCAAACTCATGCTAACTTATTCTCTTTCATGTTGCAAAGTTGTAAAATTGGTATGATCTCCGGGTTCAATCAATATCAACAGTAGCACCGAGAATGTGCGTGCCATGGAAACAACAAACAAACAAGCAAATAAACAAACAAACAAAACCCAACCCACCTAAAAACAAACAGAAAGCAAGATGAAATAGCAGATGGACACATAGTGTTATAAGTTTATGAGCGAACTTCTCTTCCTATATTTTCCCATCTTTCACTTTTCCCTCTAGGATTCCATGAGGAAAATGTTGTGCGACCCGCTTCCGGTGACCCCCTGGAGTTTGACCCTGTCCATCGTTCTGTTTGTGTACAACTCAGCGGCCTGGACGCTACCTTTGTCCTTCGCCATCTCAGTCGTGCACATCCTTACTGTGACCTTCAACAGTTTGACGGACGTCGCCAAAACGCACGTACGTCCTGTGCACTCTGGTGCTGATTGTATTAGTCACCCGCGTCATCATTTTGACGTTCGGCAGTTTGACGGACGCCTTCAAAGCGCACGTACGTCCTGTGCACTCTGGTGCTGATTGTATTAGTCACTCACGTCATCATTTTGACGTTCGACAGTTTGACGGACACCACCAAAACGCACGTACGTCCTGTGCACTCTGGTGCTGATTGTATTAGTCACTCACGTCATCATTTTGACGTTCGACAGTTTGACGGACGCCATCAAAGAGCACGTACGTTCTCTGCACTCTGGTGTTGATTGTATAATTCACTCACATCATCACTTTGACGTTCGACAGTTTGACGGACGTCATAAAAAAGGAACACACAAAACACAACGTACCCTACGACTACGATATGCAACATGAATCTTGTAGGCCTGCAAGCTATTGCATAAAAAGCTCTCCCTCACACATATGTCCAATTCCTTTTCAGTGGCGGAATTAATTTGAATAGCTACATATTTTTCTTTCTTTTTTCTTTGTCTATGTTTCCTTTCTTTTCTAGTACCATAAAATGGGTCTATATATTCCACAGATCCAGTCCTCCCCCAAGGGGATCCCCTCAACACTCAGAGATCTCCGCCATTGTCACCTTCGTCTCTGCCATCTGCTTACAACGCTTGACCGTTACCTGCGTGTATTCATCGCCTCTGTCTACCTATGCACGATAGCCAACGCCTGTTTCCTGATGTATCAACTGGTCTTCAACGCTCTGGACTCCGTGACATTCGCCCTGAATATGTTCTGGTTGGTCACTCTGGTCATCAGCGTTAGCGCCCTGTCCATCAGTCTGTCCAGAGTGCATGAGGCGGTACGTATGATCACAGGGAGATAAATAGAGTGGGGAAATTACCTCCCCTTTTTGAAAGTCAAAACGCTCCGTGACAACAGTGCATAACGAGGGTGGCCACAACCAAGCGCGGCCTCCCAGTGACGCTGCTGTTCTTGGCCACGCCTCGATTGCACCGTGAGCGCTGTTGATGGATTACGTCACGACGATGCATAGTACGCGTTTAAAGGCTTCGATGCTTACCTCATACAGTTTATAAAATCTCTTCATTAAATTTATATCCCCAGAGACATCCGTCGTTTTCTTACTTTGAAAAGGCAAGAGTAAGAAACAGCTTTCTTTTTCGTTAAACATGGAGCCAGAGCTTGGTATACATTATTGCTTTTGGAAAAACAGTTTTAACCATTATTTCTATGGCGTTGCTAAGGTTTATATCTGTTCTCCTCTTTTGTATACAAATGTATTGTTTTGACGGCATGACCCAAAAGGGTTTTGTTCCTCTAAATCCTCTTCAAAATGACTTTTCTATCAACATCATCTAATAGAATTAAATAGTAAAAAACAAAAACAAAAAAAACCACAACGCTGAAATGGCCAGTGAATAGTATGAAAAAAAAAGAGCCCCAACCCATTTACTTTTATCTTTTACCTATATAAAAAAGAAACCCTGCACTTCTTCGCTGCTATAACCATAAGTAACAAAGGACAACATCACTTTACTCACCAGGCACACTCGCCGTTAGAACATCTTTTTCAGTTGGAGACTGACGGAGCTCAGCTGTCTGAAGTGGCACAGGTAAATTGTTATAGTCTTCTGTTGCAGTACAGTCAGTGTATAGCATCCAGATATGTGCCCTCTTATACATTATCATAGAATGTTAAGCGTTTATAGGTAAGTGTAAAAATAATAGGAACGGATAAAGAGATAACGAATAAACAAATTATATAGTTACTATTACTAGACAAAAGAAAAACAAACAGAAAAGTCGTTCATAAAACAAACATAGGTCTCCAAACACACATACCAAACAGTTGCCAAACGAAGAGATCAAACAGCTGCCTATAATATAATCATAGAAACAGATCAAACTATTAACCCCCGCCCCCTCCCCCACCCCACCCCCGATGAAGCAGTTATCAAGTGAACTGATCAAAGAGTAGGGCCTACCCAAATAAACAGATCAGCCATTCACCAAACAAGCACCCCAAACAACGACCATCTCCACCACCACTACCGCAACAACAAAAACAGCAGCAGCAACAACAACAACAACAACAACAACAACAACAACAAAACCCGCATCCCAAAAAAACCAAAATATATTTAATACCCCCCCCCCCCCCCCTTTCTTTTAGGGCCCTTGATCAATATGGTGCCTAACAAACGGATCAAACAACCAGGCACCAATCAAACAATTAATTTGCTCTTCTCTCAGCTCCAGATGTTCCTGGCCAAACTGACGGGCACAACCATTGGCGCTTCTGTCTTCGATATCTTCATTATCACAAAAGAAGTGTTGCTGACGGTATGTCTAATGACTATGTTTGAGGATATGTCAGTGGGGTGGGACTCAAACTCCAACGGAGAGTGTAGCTTATACAGGGGGATCTCACAAAGATTCATCAGAGTTGGTGGTGAAAAATACAGCAGTCTACGCCTAAGGTCCCAATCCTTGGAAGCAATGAAACTGCGGGATATTAGGCGAACGGGACTTTAGGTTTGGTTTTGGTTTAACGCCCCATGCAACTCTGTAAGGTCATTTACGAGGCGGGACCTCCGAATTTTACATCCATCTCCGATAGGACGGGGGTCGGAGCCATGAAAACTCCGAAAAAATCCCAGGGATCCTACCCGGATTCAAACCCGGGACCTTCCCACTTGTAGGCGGGCGCCCTACCGCTCGGCCATCGACGCCCCCAACGGGACTTTAGCCTAACCATCAAGAAGAAGACTTTCGTTAACTCGACTTGGGCCATTTCCTACTTTTGCGTAATACGGTACCGTCAGGAGTAAATGTTGCAGCCTACTCCTACCTCCTCCTCATCGAGCATAACAACAGAGGTTTGATATTCACGAGACTAATTATGTTAAGGACAGTAATGTGAAAAGTGATAGCGCGTACACACGGCCTCTGTTTAGTAAAGTATTTCATGAACTGCGGGACCTTAGGCAGCTTAGTCCTTTCAAAGTGGGACTTTAAAGGTGAATTTTACATACATGTAGTAAAAATTCTAAGGGGGGAGGGGGTAAACTGCGGGAAAGTATGTGAACCGGGATGAAAAACGGTGAGATCTTAGGCATAGACTGCTGCATTCAGTAAAGCGCTGGGAGATACACCAAACGCAGCCATTGAGATAATAATTTGATGTTTTTGAAAAGTTCTATAATACATACAGGGAAAAAAAATAATTGGCAGATTTTCAACTAGGCACCAGTCTTCTTCAGGCCAAGATAACTTAAACAAGTCTGCCCCTTCTTCTTAAATACATGTAAGACTGCATACTATCATACTATTGCCCTAATCTTTTTCCTAGCCCTGAAATCTCAACAAAACAAATTGATTGCTGTGTCCTCAGATCGCAGGCGCCTACGCTACGTATTTCTTCGTCCTAACACAGTTCAGACTTTAGGAGAACCTCTACAATACA
The DNA here is from genome assembly GCA_032273245.1 of Phyllaplysia taylori. Taxonomy (NCBI): domain Eukaryota; kingdom Metazoa; phylum Mollusca; class Gastropoda; order Aplysiida; family Aplysiidae; genus Phyllaplysia; species Phyllaplysia taylori. Next base: position 5,536 of record JAUKPP010291709.1, read on the forward strand.
TGTACATGTCAGCCTTAGGAGCAGCAAGACCTCTGGACACGGACTTGATCCTTGGAGAATGACCTAACATTTCGTCGCATGAAAATAAAAGGGTTTAGTCTCAATCACGTAGATGTGCATGTATTTTGAAAAACTCCAACTAGCGGGTCCCGGTATAACATGTCTTTTTTTTTTTTTTTTTTTTTTTTTTTTTTTCTAAAAATTTTTTAACCAACAAAAAATGCAAAACTTGAAGAGAAGACGGTTCTATTTTTGTTTTGTTCTGTTAATTTGTTTGTATTGGTTGTTTTTACCTTTTTTTTTCTTATGAGCTTTAATGGATCTGTTCCAGTGGTTATTTTATATTTAATTCTGAGTGTGATTTACATGCCTTTTTTTAATTTTATTTTTTTATTGTTTACAAGCAAAAACGCAGAAGACGATGGTCCCGTTTTATTAAAAACAATTCTTATTTTTGTTTGTTTTGGTTTGTTTCTTTCTTTTTTCTTTCTTTTGTATTTTTTTTTTACTATTTCTGATTAGCCTTACTTGATTGGTTTCAATAGTTATATTTTCATTCTGATATACCGAAATACTGTGACATGTTCTTGCTCGTAACAGAACATAGCCTGTGTCTATCATGATCGTATACTGCATTGATCGTGCTATTGGTGTAGAAGTCACAGGGGCAAATTGTCACAAGGGCTCACCAGCGAGTAAAGAACACTCAAACAAAAAACCCAACACCACCAATAGACGGTCTATAGTATATTTGGGTCTTTAGTGGTATTGTATTTTGGTTTGAGTATTCAGTTTTTGCAGGGGAGCCCTTGTGACAACTTGCCCCTGTGATTTCTCGCCCATTTCTCCCCTACACAACAGGCATCGGTTCATTGGCACCAACTTTTTAAAAAAAAAATTGCTTTGTTTCATTTATTTTATCCGTACTTCTTTTTTCCAAATCCACGGAAAAAGCAATTAGTGAGTGATTACTGGTCCCCCCCCCCCCCCCCATGCCTTTCGGGCCTAGGGGAATGGCCTTTCGGGCCTAGGGGAATGGCCTTTCGGTGCCAAAAGAGTCGGGATAGTTTTCATCCATTTACATGTTGATAAGGGCAATTTGGACTGTCCTGATTGGGGACAATATGTTGCCAATCGCAGTACCCTAGAGGAGCCGATGAGGTCCCGTGTATATCACGAAGGGAGTATGCGCTACATGTCATATCACAGCAATGGAGGATATGACCAGTTCGAACCGGATGAAGAATTATTGCGCAGTTACAATACTGTACGTGTAAGAATAGCAGTAGCAACAAATATGCACAGAGAAGGTCAACGGCAGCTGAAAGTTGTTTCAGGCAAAATTAGATCTTATCTCAAATAATAAAATTTTGTCTGGTTCACAGAAGAAGATTGGCATGCCTACTTTAATCTTACTTTTGAAAAAATAGAAAAATAGAAAATTAAAAATCCAAAGAGAAAAGCTAGCAGGTCCACGGTTGTTCGAGTTGTGTTCAAAACTTGAAAAAAAAAAACAAGCAAAACTCATCAGTTTCCAGTTATCCTTATAGTCATAATTTTTTAGATTTTCTAACATAGTCATAGATAGGTGCATCTATGGACAAGAACTTGAGGAGTAGTTATAGTACTTATAGTTGCAAGAAAAATATTGTTTGGATCAAGATTCACTTCATAGAATCAAGTTGTACTACTGCCGTAGGTATATTGTATGTGAAATTCATTGCAAAACATTTTTTATAGACGCATTAGATAAAAATAAAAATAAGAAACTTGCCTGTTGAGATAACGCCCTACCATTTTTCCATATCTGGTATTTTTGTTTTGTTTTCGGTTGTGGTTTTTTGTAAGGGTTTTTTTCTGGTGGCTTTTTGTTGTTGTTGTTGTTGTTGTTGTTGTTGTTGTTGTTGTTTTGTTCATGCTTTAGTTTTTTCATGCTTTGTGTTGTTTTGCTTTTTTTTTCTTTTGTATTACTTTGTTTATTTATTGTTCTTTGTTTTTTCTTAAAAAGCGAGAGACATAATGAAAGACAATAGCCACCTTTTATTTAAAGAATTTGAAACATCCTCACGAAGTAGCAGATAAATATCAAAACGGGCCAGAACCAACAGATACTGAAACTCTTTCGTTGCTATGTCAATAAGACTCCTACAGTCTATGTCAACACCGCAGCCCATTTTGTGAACGACAGAGAATTTATTTATATACTCTGCGTGGAACGAAAATATTAGTGTTTGTGTGTGTGTGTGTGTGTGTTTGTGTGTATGTGTTTGGTTGTTGTTTTTTGTTTGCTTGCCTGCAAATACTATGGGGTTTGGGTTTTTTTTTGTTTTTATTATTACATGTATCTTTGTGTATTTTAATTGTGTGTGTGTGTGTGGCTATAATATACATGCATGTGCTTTTGAGTGTATGTAAGATAAAGCAAGAGAGATAGAGAGTGTGTGGAAAGAGAAAGAGGGTGACTAAGTGAGTAAGTTTTGTGTATGACGAGCAAGAATATTGAAAGATCGGAGGAAAGAGAGAGAGAGAGAGAGAGAGAGAGAGAGAGAGAGAGAGAGAGAGAGAGAGAGAGAGAGAGAGTTGCACGAGCTGCTGCTGTTGTTGTTATGTTGTTGCTGTTGTTATTGTTGTTGTCATAGTTGTTCACGTTGTTATTGTCATTGTTTTTAATGTTGTTGCTGCTGTTGTTGTTGTTATTGTTGTTAATGTTGTTGCTGTTGTCTCGGTCCCTGGTCTTGTGTTGGTTTGTTCCACTCTCTGCTGCTGGCTATGGTTTTCATTCCATTGTGGAGCCTTTAAATCTTGTCTTCTTTCGACATTCTTGCTGCTGTTGTTTCCTTTGTTTGGTTAGGGTTTTAGGGCTCCATAAACTCCAAAAGGTCATTTCGGGGCACCCAGCTATTGTTTCGTCACCGCTGTGTTTATGGTGATGTTTTTGTTATTACTTTTGTTGCTTCTGCTGTTGTTTATTGAGATGTTGCCGTTCGTTGTTACTTATTTTTTACCCCTATTTTTAACTTTGATGTCTTGTCGTCCCCACCCTTATTTTGTTGTTACAGTCAAAGCTGTCTAAGACGACCACTCAATGTCGAGAAAAAGTGGTCGTTTTAGACAGGTGGTCGTCTTAGAGAGGGATAATATTGAAACAATGTAGTTTGGGAGACAACGAAAGTCGTTTTTTGTGCAGGTGGTCGTCTTGCACAGGTGGTCGCTTGAGCAGGTTCAACTGTTCCGAAAAAATGTAATTTGGGAGTCAGTGGGTAGTGGTCGTTTGTGCAGGTAGTCATCTTGCACAGGTGGTCGTTTGAGCAGGTTCAAAAGTATCTTATGAAAATAGTAAGACTAAAAAGCCCCTCGAAAATCTGGCTATTGATTGCCAGAACTAACTGTGCGTGATTCGTGGTGATAGACTCTTGGTTCTTGGTGGTAGGTGGCCAGTCTGGGCCATTGATCGTCCGACCCCGTTCTGAAAACCCCTGTGTGAATGGACGAGGGGCGGGGGTTGGGGGGTAGTGGGGATGGGGGGGTCAAGTGCTTCCTGACACAGATTGCTTCACACCAAAACACATAATGAATGGATTGTGATAAAGACAAGCCCTCTTAAGCCAAGCTCTGAGATCATGTGATATCGATACCCGATCTACGTCACAGGTATCGAACATGGGAAATCCGCTCAAGAGCTTTTAGGGGGCTTTAGATCCAGATTATATCCGCTTTAGGTATCGAACCAGAGTCTTAACTAGCCAAATTTAACCGAGTTTTATAATGTCCTGATAAACCTTTTCTTTTTTGTTCCTGTTTGCAGAGCAGGTGGTTCGATAGTCGGTTCTTCCGGGATCTGAGCTGCGAAAGTTCTGTCTTCTTTTGTTGTTGTTTCTTTTTCTTGTTGATGTTGTTTTTGCTTTGTTATTGTCTTTTCCTGTTGCTGTTGTTCTTATAGTTGTTTTCTCACTTCTTTTTTGCCTCTGTCACCCTTTTTTTTAAACACGAAGCACTATTTTTTCCGTCTCTTTCTCTATCTCCTGTAAAAAAGAACACTCTTTTCCTCTGTCCTTCTTCTTTCGTTCAATTACTAAAGGGCTAAAACAGCCAAAGATGCTGGCGCCTCTATAAACAACATTTTTTAACTAAATAACTAAATATCTTTCTGTTGTTGTTGTTTTTTATATGTTTATGTGCGCATGTGTGCGCCTTATAATTTGTTTAATAGATCGAGTAGTTACATTATTTAGAAAAAATTAAAAAATCATTGGCGGAACTTTCCAAAAAGACAAGTTCTTATCATAGAACACCGGAATCTGTAGTGTAGTGGTTAGGCGCTTCGCAGAGGACGTGAGTTCGAGGCGCGCATGGGGCAGTTTGTTTGACCGAGTATATCTCCGTTTTTCTGCTGGGATAATGTCCCTCTCAGCCCGTGTTGGCCCTGACCAGGTCGAAATAGCCCGTCTCTTATATGACCTTACAGTATTGCAAGGGATTTTAAGCAAAAAACAACAACAGACAAACAAACAAAACCTCATCCCAGCTTGGTCCTGACTGTGAAACCGGCGTCTGTGGTGTAATGGTTAGGCGCTTCGCCTATCACGCAGAGGACGTGAGTTCGAGGCCCATGTGGGGCAGTT
>JAUKPP010291720.1:0-10157 GCA_032273245.1 Phyllaplysia taylori
GTGTGTGTGTGTGTGTGTGTGTGTGTGTGTGTGTGTGTGTGTGTGTGTGTGTGTGTGTGTGTGTGTGTGTGACTGCTAGAGTCTAGTACAGGGCTTACACTTTAACTTGTACTTACTTCTTATTTTATTGACTTAGCTTCTTTCAATACGTAGGCTTAACCTTGGCATTTATGAGGCAGGTTAACAGTAACAGATTTTTCATCGATCTCAAGCAGCCTTGTCATTCAAACAGTGCACAAAGTTGACCACAGCATAATGGTGGGCTTAAGCAACCTGTATCTTCATAATTACAGTCAAATTTGTCTAAGATGTCAAGAAATTTGTCGTTTTAGCCAGGCTGCCGTTTTAGAGAGGGATATTGTATAGAAGAAATGCAATTTGGGATTTAATATAAAGTGGTCGTTTATGCAGATGGTCGTCTAGTTCTAGTACAGGTGGTCGCTGGAGAAGGTTCAACTGTATTACTAAGCTTCTAGTGCTGTAACAAAAACAGCCCAAGAACATTCAGTGTTACAAGAGGTATAGAAAAAAAAGAGGTATAATTCTTGTAATATATTATATCCTTTTGTCACCACTCAAATTGTCTTCTTCAACTGCACCGGCACTCTGGTGTAATAGTTAGGCCCTTCTTCTGCCATGCAGAAGACCCTAGTTCAACGAGGATGATCAGCTTTTTTCTACTGGGATTTTTTCTCTCTTAGCATAGGTTGGCCCTGACAGAGGTTTAGAGTAACCCATCTCTTAAATGACCTTACAGTGTTGCAGGGAACGTAAAAGTGGTAACCAAATCTTCAACTGCTTTTGGGCTTGTTTTTCTTCTTCGTGTCCTTTTTGCTTTTCCTTGGTTCATTAAATTACATTTTCAGTCTATTTTGTTCATGAACTTTTTAGTCTATTTAAACATGGGTGACACATTCTCTGAATTTTAGAACTACCTTCATGAATAAACAGACTGTGGCAACAAATGGCTAAGAACTGAAATCGTCGCTCAAACTCAAAGACTCAATTGAAAAGATCAAAGACAGCAAAGATTGTACACTTACGGAGCCAGTTCAAAAAGGTCACCTGCAATCTTCCTAACAGGCACATTACACAGTTAAAGTGTCTAATTAAATAGTTGGGTGCTTAAAAATGTAATATACTCATTAACATTTGTAACTTCAAAGATTTTGAAAGCACATTTTACATTTTGAACCTCAAACATCTTGAAATATCTTTACCTTCTATAACTTCAAACATTTTGAAAGCATCTTTTTTTTTTAAATGTTCTTTAGTCATGTCTAAACATTTTCCAAATTTTTAACTTCATACGTTCAAAAGCGAGTAATTGGATAACTATATATTCAATTACTTTAAACTGGATACTCTTTTCACTTACACTCAATGTCGTCAAGATTAAGATTAATAAAAAAAAAAATTTTAAAAAACAGTGATGCCTGAAAGGTTCATAACGATGTACAGGGTTATACAACGTGTTTAATGAAAATCTAAGAGGGTAGTGACACCGCCACACTGTATTTTGGATTCTGCATTTGGTAACAATTAATCCATTGCGTTTAATTTTCGCTTTAGGTGTGGAGTGAGAATTGTTAAAGAGTATAAAATGGCTTTACTTTCAGAGGAGCGTATTAGTAGTCCTTCGCTTTTATGCAAAAATTGTTTAACCTGATTAAAAAAGTAATAAAAAATAATATTTTGCTTTTTCTTTTAAGTTACCGCCACAGAAAATGAAAACGTTTGGTTTGGGCACCAGTTAACGTCCCCTGCAACACGGGCTACTTAGATCCTGACTTTCAGGGCCAACCCAGACTGGGAGGGAAAATCCCAGCAGAAAAAAAAGCAGGTCGTCCGCATGCGGGATCGGTCTCAGGTCTTCGGCTCGATAGGCAAGAAGCCGAACCATTACACCCCGGTGCCGGTAATAATGGTGTTAATTTCCAGGTCTCGAACTCAGAAGCTCCACAATCCAAGACGGGATCATCTTGTCCTTGAAATAGAGTGCCGAAATACAAAATTAGCATTCAGTGCATTGTCTTAAAAAGTTATGTAAAATATGTTAAAATTGGCTTTGAAACAATAGATAGGTGAATACAAACAGCAGACAAAAAGACAGACAGATCGTCAGACAGATAGACAGATACAGCCGACCGATAGACATGATGGATAGTTACAGATATTTTTCTATTTTTACATTTCCTGGATTACAATAAAAATACCAGCTTTACTTTTCTTAACCCACGATAAGTCGTGAGAACGAAAATCCAGTTGTGCAGCACAGGTGGAAAAGCGAAGAAATCTCTAGAGAGAAAAAAAACATTTTGCGAAGTGCAAGGACAGGACATACAATCACGGAAAAAATTCAAATACTTACTCGGCAACTTGAGACAGGGCGTTTCTTTTCTAAAGAAAAAAAAACATTGGCGCTTTTTCCTGAAAACCGGTAGTATATATTCTTTCGTTCTTTCTCTCCCTCTCTCATCTACATCACCCGCGCTGTTGTGTACTGAGTAGGCTCTTCGCCCGTCGAGCGGAAGACCTGAGTTCGATCCCGAACGCAGACGACCTGGGTTTTTTTCTGTTGGGATTTTTCCCCCTCTTCTCAGGTCGGGTGGAAATGACCTGACAGTGTTGCAGGCGACGTAAAACTGGTAACCAAACCAAACTTATTTACACCTGTCTATCTATCTATCTATCTATCAATCTATCCATCCATCTATCTATCTATCTTTCTTTCTTCTCTCTCGATCTCTTTCCTTCTCCTCTGTTTGTCTATTTCTTTCCTCCATCATTTCGCTTCTACTTGTTCCTTTGCCTCTCCCTCTCTCTCTTCCCTCTCACTCTCTATTCTACTCTCTCTCTCTCTCTCTCTCTCTCTTTCTCTCTCCCTCTCTCTCTCTCTCTCTCTCTCTCCTTCTTCCGTTCAGTCTCTCCGGTTAAAATAGCCGAAGCAGCTGACGGCTGAAGAAAACCCATCTCTGTCTTCCATTCTCTCTTTCTCTCTCCCGCAATAAGCATAGGCATCAAAAGGGCTCTGTACTATGGGCTTTGGTTTGATCACCAGTTTTACGTCCCCTGCAAAACTATAAGGTAATTCAAGAGACTGGCTTCTTCGACCCTGGCTGTCAGGGCCAACCTGGGCTGAGAGGGGAAATTCCAACAGAAAAAAAAACTCAGATCGTCCCCGCTCAGGATCGAACTGGGGTCTTCCGCGTGACATTCAAAGAGCCTAAAAATTACGCCACAGCGCTTGTACTATGGGCTTCTGTGGACGATGTTCCATAGAGAGGGAAAAGCATATGGGCTTAGACAGCTACGTCACTGAAAGCACTGAAGACGTCGAAGATTGGATACTCTGGACAGTTGAAGATTTAGTTTATTTTTTGTTTGTTTTTGTTGGGTTTTTTTCTTTTGGAGGGAGGGGGGGGGTTAAAGAATAATGAGGACAGGAGGGGGGTCAATTTCGAGGATCAAGGTGTTGGAATAAGGATAAGTTCGCTCTGGAAAGGTCAAGTGCAGAAGGATCATGACAGAGACTCAGTCGACAACATAGTAAGCTACCGCGTTGCTCTATCTCCGAGAGAGCCGGTTAGGAGAGGGGAGGGATACAGGCGCGGGCCGGGGGGGGGGGAAGAGAAAGGGAGGAAGAACGATGAAGCTACTTAACTCAGAGGGGCAAAGGGAGACAGCCAACAGGAAGATCAAAAAGGTACCAAAGAGCCGAGGAAAAGGATTCAATATTGACTGTCTAATTAGAAGTCTACTTTCGTGGTCTGTTTTTTTTTTATGTAGAGTCAGTAGTTTACAGGAAGGACGGGGTAGAGGGTACGGGTAATTTGACAATTAACCTACTTTGTCTCAAGGCTTGCCCTCCGCTTCGTCCCGACTGCTTAAAACAAACGCTTTGGGCAGTGGGATGAGGGGAAAGCTAGGATGAGGGCTGAGGGGGGGGGGGGTGGAGGAATTAACAATTTGACGATATCTCTATATTTTCGAACAAAAGGGCAACGGTTAATGTCCTCAAGGGGTCGTTTGTGGCCGAGCGACGAAGCTCCCGCCTACAATGGCAAGGTTTTGGGTTCGAAGCCAAGGAGTTTCACCAGGATATTTTCGGAATTTTTGTAGCCTTGACTCTCCCCTAGTTGAATCAAAAATGGTCTAAAATGATCGGGCATTGTAAGTTACCTTTAGTGTTGCAAGGGACGTAAATCCAACAACTAATCAAAAGTCCGAGGCATAATTTTTTTTTCCTCTCGCAGATGAAACATTGCATCTTTTCGGAATAGTTTGGGGGACGAAGAATATTGTCTCCTCTCTGCAAGAAAGAGGGTCGTTGAGAAAGATAGTCTTTCGTTTCTGATGAGGCAGAAGAAGATAGGAAAACTATCCCCTGTACAAGAACAGAAAGTAAACTCTAAATGCACTCACCCAAAAAACAAAACAGTCTTGTAAAAACTTCTAACTGCACACTACAAACAACGGCGTCACGAGAGTAGAGAAGAGCTTAGAATAAATCTAAGATAAGATTTTTTTCTGTGGTAATTTTTCACAAACTAGAGGCCAATCAATCTTTGCATGATTACTTGGGTTTTTCACATGTCTCCTACACAAATGCAGAAGCAATTTCTTGCTAACTGATATTGCTGTCGAGAGCAATTAATGATGGGGGGCTAATTGAGTCGTCAAATTACAAGTCTGTTTACCAGTCTTTAGTGCTTGGAACAAAAAATCAAAAGGCTTAGGTTTTGATCCCTTATTAACCGTTTTCTACTTCCGTTGATTTCTGCTTTTGGTTCTGCTTTTGACATAGGGTATTTCTAACAAATTCTGTTATGATGTGCAGCAAGAACAAGTGAGAGAAGGCGAGTGGTGAGGGGAAAATAAGAAAGAGGCAGAAGATGAGGAGAAAGGGAGGGAGATAGAAAGAGGGAGAGAGATGGCGAGAGAGAAAGAGAGGCATATTATAGAGAGACGTAGAGACATAGAAAGAAAGAGAGAGAGAGAGAGAGAGAGAGAGAGAGAGAGAGAGAGAGATTGTTGTTGTTTCTTTCTTGTTTTTTTCGGTTTCACGCTGCTTATAACATTACAAGGTCATTTGTAGGTGAGTAACTTTAATCTTACCTGTCAGGAAAAATCCGTGTTTTCTGGGAACCACATCGGGATTTTTCTCTTTGTAGAACAGCTTTAAAGTGAGCTAGAATCATTGACTTTCTAAGGGGGGGGGGGGGGGCAAGCACAATATCTTTCTGGCATGTAATTAGACCTGTCTTGGCCAGGATACTACCTTGGCCTCATAATCTCTTACCGTAGGTTTGATTTGGTTGCCAGTTTTCCGCCCCCTGCAACAATGTAAGGTCATTTAAGAGACGGGCTACTTCGACCTTGCCTGTCAGGGCTAACTCGGGCTGAGAGGGAAAAATCCCAGCAGAAAAAAAACCCAGATCGTCCGCGCTCGTGATCGAGCCGGGGCCTTCCGCATGACAGGCAAAGAGCCTAACCACTACACCACAGCACCGACCGTAGTCCACCCCAGCTCTAAGAACATTTTAATAACAGAGGAAGACTAGTGTACCTGTAAGGAAAATATTCTACCCTTCGTCCACAAGGCCGCCCATGGGCAGGGATTGATTGTTTGTTTGGTTTGGGTTCTAGAGCTTCAACAACTTTGTAAGGTCATTTCGGCGCAAAGAACCATTTGAAAGTATTTTTGGGTGGGGGTTGATTTTGAATTAATAGGCCAACTCTTTTCTCTTTCAACCACCAAGAGATCTTTAACGTGCGCAGCGTACACACGGGGCCTCCGAAGTTTTTCACCCCCCTCCGAGATGACTAGGTGTTGTTTTTTTATCTTACCTACCCTAAGATCTGGGGTATGGTTGACAGAAAAGGGTAGACAAGGAAGACGAGAAGAGAAGCAAGGCAGGCGACACAAGCAACAGGGATGTAGAGGAGACAAAGGAGAGAGTGAGAGAAAGGGGGGAAAATGTTTGAGAGAGTAGACAAGGCATAGATAGAGAAGAAGAGAAGGAAAAAGAAGAAGAAGAAAATTTATTGGGGATAACATGCCGGCACCGTGCCAGGATCGAACCCACGATCATTGGCATGAGAGGCAGACACCACTAACCTCTAGAGCACGGGAGCCCGCTCTCTTACCGTAGTCCACCCCACCTCTAAGAACATTTTAATAACAGAAAAGACCACTGTACCTGTAATGAAAATATTCTATCCTTCCTCCACAAGGCCGCCCATAGCCAGGGGATTGATGCATTCACGATTTTGATGGATGATCCTGGAACTTTTGAACCAGAGACCCCACCTTCTAAACGCATTCTCCGTCTGGAAAACGGCTGGAAACACATTCCAGGATCAAAAGACCTTCACCTGATTTTTTGTCCAAGATCTGGGTGTCGTCAACTTAGGTCTTGTTTGTACTATTTCAAATTTTGAAGGGGCGTCGTTGGCCGAGCGGTAGCTCGTCTGCCTACCGATGAGGAGGTCCCTGGTTTGAATCCGGGAGGGTTTACCTGGACGTTTTTGGAGTTTTCCTGGCTCAGAGCCCCGTATGATCGAAAGTTTGAAGTTTTGCGTTTATTATTTATAGAGGCACCAGCTTCTTCGGCTGTTTTAGCCATCCGTCTTATCGGAGATGGACGTAAAATTCGGAGTTCTCGCCTCGTAAACGACATAACAGTGTTGCATAGGGTGTAGAACCAAAACCAAACCAAATCAGATTTTGTACAAGACGAGAAGGACACGTCAACGCCCTGGCTGAAAAGTAAAGTGACCCATCTTTGCCTCACAACGGTTTGGAGATAGTACTAAAAATTACGTAATTGACAGTGTAGAGGTATAGTAAGTCATGTTTTAGAAAATTGCTTAGGCTATTTTCTATTGCGAATCTTGAATCCACAAGAATTAATTTAAGAATACCAATTGGTACTCTGTTCTAAACCCAAGCCAGGGGCCACTACCAAATCTAATAATAAAATAAGAGGGAACAAAGTAAACTATGAATTTGGTTTTTTTTACTCAGATTTCTGGTATTTATGAGAACAAAGAAAGCCACAATGATTTCACAAAGTTCACAAGAAACAGCATAGGTATAGGTGCTAAATAAAAATTACCGTTATTTAAGAAAATAATAGATTTTCAGAAAAACCCAAATCATTAAAATTATTGCAAAGCATAAGAATAAAGAAACAAATCATTAAGAAATAGCGGGGATATAGACAATATTGCGTTCTATTTGCAAGTATGCTGCACACATTGGGAAGACACTTTCTTTGTCCTTTTCACAACACCAGTTCCGGGACTGGTGGACTAATTTGTCTTGATAATAGTAGGCCTATGCGAATTCTTGTAACGTACCAGACAAACGTATTTTCCCCCTTTCAGATTAAGCAGCAAGACTGAAAGGAACTACAAGCAGTCGTATCCTTGACTGGTGACTAATTAATGACTTACAAAGAAGTACCGACTGCACAACTTAAATGAGTCCGTAAAGTTTAATTTCCAAACCGCCATTCAAGTTAGTGCAGTTTAATTATAAGGGGAAAACTTGCCGTTTAGTATTTAGTGTTACGAAGAGACTGGGGAAAGTGTGTAATAATAACAATAATGACTGCATGTATATAGCGCATATCCCGCTTAAAAGCAGGCTCTATGTGCTTTACAATCAATAAGTGTAGTGTAGCACTGTCTTTTAAATGACGTTACAGTGTTGCAGGGGACGTAAACTGGTCACCAAAAAAAAAAACACTGTATGTATTAGGATCTCATCGATAGCCCCTGCTCAACCTCATCCAGATGCTCAAATTGATAAGCGTCAAGCACAATATCTATACAGTCTATGTCCATAGCCTCATCTCAGTTCCTCTCCTTTACTCAAAACGTTTCCGTGCATTTTCCCCGATGAGAAGTGAAGTCTCGGCTGTATACGAGACACATACAGTATTGGTCGAGTAGACTAACGTCTTGAAGGTTTTGGATTGTTTCTGGACACTGAAGGATATACGATCAGTAGGGACTGCAAAATTGCCATAAGAAAGTAAACATATGCCTTCTTTCCATATATACAACCGATGACCTGGTAGAAGCTTGTACAATCTTTGTTTGCCGACTTTAAACGTCTTATTTAGGGTCACACTATTAAGCAAAGAGACAGCCATTATGTGTTTTCATAAATAAAACCATACCATTTTCTAACTCAACGTGTGAGAAATCACTGGTTCCATTAATTATCACCTTGTATACATTGCCATGATGTCTATATTGTACCACTACCTATGTATGCATCTTAATGTAAAAAAAAATATATAATATATCTCCTTGTCAAACAACACGAACGAAAATTGAACTAGTTTAGGCTATATACATAATCGTCCACAGGACTTGTACTCTGTTCAAAGTTTAATACAAAAAAAAGGCAAGATCTCTGCATTCAAACTACTCCGAAAACATGTTCATATATACTTTGCCAACCCTGACCTTCCTTAGAGTAATGTACTTTGTTGGTTCAGTGTACTTTACGTCTACACCAGGAAGCAAAATAATAGGATTGATCGCTTAAAGTGGGAAAGGGTGTTTTATTACAGTCACACAAAAAGCTGTGTGTAAACAATCACGAAAATGCAAACATTATTTTACCCAAGCACTCGTCTCATCGCTGATTAGTCTACAAATACAGTAGTTGCCTAGAAAAAAAAAACGAGCAATTATCCACTTCGTTTGAAATGTTTGTTTTGAAAGTTAATATTTAGCTAGAAAAGGTTGTCTGGAACAGGATTCGGGTGAACACGCTTTCTGATTTGTTCCTTTAAATTTCACTGATATTTTTCCAATAGGCACTTACTATGTGAACAGACTCATCAGCTTAAAAACCAGAAAACGCCTGCACAAGTGGTATACGTTATTACCTGTCGTAAGAGTGTTCTTCCTTGAAATAAGAAATGCGGAAACATCGCGAATCTACTAAATCGACGTCCTGGGTGTAATGGTTAGTCTCTTTGCCTATCACATCAAAGATCCGAATTCTATTCCCAAGTAGGAACAAGCATTAGCCTCTTTGTGCCCGCCGGGTTGGCCCTGACAGGCTGGGTCGAGGTAGCCCGTCACTTATATGATCTTACATTGTTAGAAGAGACGGAAAACTTAACACCAAACCAATCTCAAAACAGTAAACGTAGATCCCATCATGCAGCGATGTGTTCACAACTCAACAGGAACCTATGGTCAAAAGTACTTATTATGTAAAGGTTCTGAAAGCTCGAATCCTCAACAGTTTGATAAGTATGTGAGTGATGAGGTTCGGCGGTATGTTGAGGTCCTCGTTATTGTTGGAGGAGCTGGAATCTTCAGTTTATTTGGCATAGTTACCAACGTAATCAACATGGCGGTGTTTATAAAACAAGGCTTCAAGGTAAGAATACTGGATAATTTTGTTGTTCCTTTTTTTAAAAATAAAGAAATAAGAAACAGCATTGTGTGACATGCAGAGTGACCTTAAAGACTGGACTCAAGGAAAATGTATCTATAAGAAATTAAAATTCCAATATTCAACTCCAAAGGAAGTTTAAAAATGATGGTTCAATATAATGGCTTTCTTCCTTTGTAATGCAGAGTAGGCCTACTCATATGATGTAATTTGCAAGATTGAGGCGAAACCGATGCAATGACAGTTCAATACCATAATTGGTATTTATGCTGGGAAAAATGCAGGGTTATTTCTATTGCAGTGCATTTTGGCAGCAGATCTGCCATCCCCATTCGGAAATCCCGCTGTTTTGTTTTTATTTATTATTTGATAGGAGTCTGGGACAGCTCTTTTATAATTATAGTGAGATTTTCCATGCGTGACGACTTTATAGGCACGGTGTAGAAATTTCAGTCTTGACTTAACCCACAGTACTGGCGTCTGTGATGTAAAGGTTAGGTCCTTCACCTGCCGCGCTGAAGACCCGAGTTCGATCCAGCGTGCGGACGAACTGCCGGGTTTCTTTTTTCTGTGTGGAATTTTCCCCCTCTCAGCTCTGGTTGGCCCTGACTAACAGAGTCGAAGTAGCCTGTCTCTTAAATGGCCTTACAGTGTTGCAGGGACATCAAGATGGTAACCCAATCAAAACCAAATCTCTCTCTCTCTCTCTCTCTCTCTCTCTCTCTCT